>CANYBF010168923.1:0-27479 GCA_948192965.1 Dalechampia spathulata
GGTTTAGTTGATTTCACCTCGAGAGAGGGTTTTCGATGCTGAAGGATATCTTGGGTAGCAATGTGCACATGATTGTTAACTTTACTTGGTGATGATGATTTCAAATCCTATGCCTTACATTATTGTTTACACCTTACACTTATTAGTTTGATCTTAAGTTCATCTTTAATCTGCTTTTACAATTGAGTACCTTCAAACACCAAACCTTTACTATTGCCTAAACAAACAAGAAAACTGAGTGGAGATGGGTAAACCATAAATCCTCGTGGGATTGATATCATACTACGATAACCTGTATACTTGCAGCTAAGTAGAGATTAGAACTACTATCGCTAACCAGCGATCAATTTCAAGCAAAATAATTTCCTTAAACAATGACTTGAAAATAGAAAATTTATTTTCAAACTTTTAATTTAATATTTTATTTGAGACTTTTTTTATACTTAAGTAAATGGAAATGGTATTGACTTTCCATCCCTCAGGTTATGCTTTGGGAGTTTAATTTTTAGGCATGACTCAAGACTATGGACTCTTTTACCTTAACTACAGATAGAGTGAGGGTGTCACATGGTTTCTTTGATAAATACATCCTCAAATACCTTCCAAAAGCTTTGCATGGGCAGAACAACTCATGTAGGCCATTGCCCTATCACATCCTACTTTAGTTTGCTTTCTCTCATATAAATTTTATTCATTAAATGAGTTTCATGCAAGCTATATAAACAATTATACATTATATTAATAAATAGATCATATTTAAAAGTATCTGCCTATACTAAAGGAATTCATCCTTCATTACATTATAAGGAGTTTATATAACAACATTCAAATTACAAAATACATAAAACATAATAAATCATACACACAATATCATATTAATTTTGATATTACATTTGTATTCATGGTTTAGTAGACTTAAACCTTATCCTTCTAAAGCTTCAATCTTCTATTAAACTCCTAGTTCCTATATCAATTCCCTTTTCTTTCAAGCTCTTTTTAGATTAGTAGCTTGATCTTCATCCATACCTCTTCAAGATAACTTATATTTATTCTCTCTTTTTAAATTCCTAGTTTTACTCCTTGTATTTTTTTAGATGACACTCTCATTCTCTCTTTTTTTTTATTTCCTCATCAAACCATCAACCATAAAATCCTTAAGAAAGTCAAAATGATTATGTCATGTATGTACCACCACTCCTTTCTTCTTCCCTTACACACTACTTCTTCTTTTCCCTAAAATAAATTTCTTTATTTTTTTATTTCATTTCTATTACATTTATATCTATAAATTTCCATTCTTTACATAATTTATCATTATACATGTAAAACACCTCCTAATTAATTTATCTTTCTCATAAACAAATTCATAATTTAATTCCCCGAACTAAATTCTTTAGCTCTTAAATCAATGCTAAAATTCCCATCTTTTAAATTTTTAAAACATCATGTAAATTCCATTTTAATATTTGAGTAATTTCTTATTACATTCATCTAATATGATTATTGATCTATTAAATTTATCACTACTAAATTCACATATGTATCACATGAATTTATCAATTTAATCATGTAGCAAACACATACATATTACTAGTTAATTTACACAATTTAGCATATGTGATAGAAAAATCATTATAAAGAGTGAGCCAAATTAAAATATTGAAAATCCCCTCCATATGATTCTTACAAGAGATATATGAATTGTATAACTTAAGTTTAGAAAATAAAAAATAAGAACATAGATTCATTTATTTTCTTATGTAGAGTTTAAAGACTTTATTTTATGCATTAGGCATGTTAATGACATGCATTCAATAAATTTAACTTTATTAACAAAAGCTTAAAAGCTTGCTAAAAACATTATTATTTATTTTAGTTAGCTTCAACTTTTCTACCTATCTTTCCTTTTATTTGTCTCTAATTTTTTCCTAAGGGGCCTTTTTAAGCAAGTTTCTCTTTTAGCAAAATATATTAACTTTTACTTGAGTAGCCTTTGATTATCCATAGTGGGCTATTTATTTTTTTCCTTTTCGATTTTTCTTATTTGTTTAGCTTAAATATAATATTTCTTAAGACTATTAAGGTTGATCTACTTAGTGAATTCATTACACCCTAACAGGATCTTCTTGACCATGTATGGGTCTTACTAGTTAAGTTGAAACTTTCATAATTTAAGAGAACTTATTTGATATACTTAAGAACCGGGTCTACTTTCTTTAGTTTTTCATGCTTCACTTTCTTGTTAAAGGTTTAGCGTAATATTTTCTGACAAAGCTACAAATAGTGGGTTGGTTTCATCTTTCTCTACTCTAAAGAATACTATGTATACCCACAAACACATTATATGTCTATATGGAATACGTAAGTGATAGTGTATCTAATAATAATATAATAATTAAAGGTACAATTAATAAAAAAATTAGAATTTCCAAATTACCACTCTTTAATCATAAGTTTTGCATACATACATCATTGAATCATGATTTAATAATGCAAGAAAATGATAGGAAATGAATGATAAGATATTCAAACTTCCATGTATCATATGTAAACATCAATATGGATCAAAATATACTAGAAACATCTACCAACCTAAACAAACTAAATAATTACTTTAAGAATTAGCAAAAAAAATAAAGGATTTAATACATGAACTTATATGGTAATGATTATTTTCCAAGTATTATATAACAATCAAGAAAAGCAACAAACATTGAGAAAAAGTAATTTAAACAAGTCTTAAGAATATACAAACATGTGGATGATCATGATCATTTAGAATTCAAAGTGAACAAATGTATAACTTAATGTGATTTATTAACAATAATTTCACATACAACATGACTTTGAGTATTAACCTCTCTTATATTTAATTAAATCAAAATATTACAATAAAGATCAAGTTTAATAGACATGTAATCTTAAGAAATAGAATGAGAGTTATTTTTATCAATATATAATAAGGTATTAGAAATATCATTAATGTACTTTATATTCTTAAGCTATATAAAAATTTGTTAAGTATCATGGAACTAATTAATGATAGTTATGAAATTTATTTGAAAAATAAAGCATGTTTTATTATGATGATTGGAAAGAACTTTCTATTGCTAAATAGATGGGAAAAGCTTTTGTTTGAACTTTTATGTTATAAAAGAGTAGTTTACGTATGCTTCAAAACATGGATGTTGAAATTATCATGGATTGGATTCAAGGCAACTCTAGTAGACCTGTGTGGCACTCATGTTCAAACATTACCTTCAACAAGCCATCCGATTAATTAAGCATGCATGCATTAAAGGAGGTTAGCTCTTATTCAGATCTGTATATTTGATTAGGACAAATACAACCAGGCACAACATAGGCAAGCATAGCATATAGCACAACATTCATCCCACAACCATAGCAAGGTAACATAAGAAAAGGGCACACAGAAGAACAAAGGGAAATGGATAAACATGGCTACTTCTTTCATTGATAAATATTGGATTACAATGAATTTATCCTCATACTCTGTCTAAGCAGGGGGAAGATCCTACAAAACCCACACAAAAGGTAAGCACCTCAATGCCCACCATATGACTAGCTTATCGAGATGGCACCCAAGCCTAACTAGTCACTCCCCCTAAAGAGCATTAGAAGCATAATTGCCTCTAGCAAGAGTAGCCATCAATGTGTTTAAGCCATAACACCCTAAAATTACAAGAAAATAAAATATATTTTATCAACTACTATTCTACCCTTATTCTCTTTACATAAAACCTCTATCCCTTACACTTTCCTCCACTCAAATAGTTGACGACCTCGTCGACTGCCCTCTCACAAAGTCTTCAATCTTATCTTTAAATGCTTGGAGTTCATCTTCCCTCTCCTAGTTAGTATCTTCTTCTAGTAGATCCTTCCACTTTACTAGATACTCCCTATGGTTGCCTTTGTTGGTGAAGGATGTACGAACCATCAAAATCTCTTCCACTACCTTTATTGAAGTCTTCATCTTCATCTTCATGACCACCGATCTAACAGATTTGTTACAAGTCTCATCCTTCTTGTCCGTATGATAAAGACGCAATAAACTCACATGGAACATTGGCTATACCTTCATCCATTCTGGTAGTTGTAACTTGTAAGTTGAGACACCCACTTTAGCTAGGATTTGCACTGGTTCTTCATATCCTGGTATCAACCGCATATCCTTGTTCTTCAGTTTGATTTATTCTAGTTGCAACCGTACCAAAACCTAATCCCCCACTTTGAATTGCATCAAACACCACTTTGTATCAACATGTTTCTTCATTCTCTACGATGTTTTCTCTAAGTGTGCTTTAGCAATCTCTTCATTCTGCCTCCTTGGTGAAATTAAATGCCTTTGGATTCTTGCATGTGTAAACTGTATCAAAAGAATATGGCATCAAAGGTTATTGCCTTATAACAATCTCAAAAGGAGTTCTATTAAGCACTTCTGGGAATTAAAATAGAATTGGGCAATGTCAAGGAATGATACCCAATTTAAATGGCTGGAGTTGATGAAGTGTCATAAGTATTCCTCCAGCATGCTGTTAAATCTCTTCATCTGTCCATTAATCTGTGGATGAAATCCAGTTGACATATCTAATTTTGATCCTAGCAACTAAAATAACTTCACCCAGAATATGCTCAAAAATCAACCATCCTGATCACTCACGATACTCCTTAGAACACCCCAGTATTTCACTATATGTTTGAAGAACACCTTAGCAGTGTCCTTTGACTTGGAATGTTTAGATATCAGCATAAATGTTGTATACTTTGAGAATCTATCTATCACCATCAAAATGGTATCGAAATTCCCCACTCGAGGTAGATAAGTGATAGAGTCAAGTGAGACACTCTCCCAGGGTCGAGTTGGTATTGGCAGGGGTTCTCATAATCCTGTTATCTTTTATCTCACTACTTTATCCTGTTGATAAATCAAGCATGTCTTCGTACATGCCTTAACATCCTCCTCCATCTTTGGCCAGTACTGAGTTAACAATGCTAAATTTCAATGCTAACCTAGGTGTCCTGCCCATAGTATTTCATGACATTCTTGCAATAAAGTCTTCCTCAAGTTCCCAAACATTGGTACATAAAAATGATCAGGTTTCACCATCAATAAATCATCTTCCACCTAAAACTATCTTATCTTCCCTTATTTAACCAAATCCATCAGAGCCCCTACCTGTGGGTCATTAACTAAGGCCTCCTGTATTTGCTCACACAGTGAAGTCTTTACTTGACAGGAAGATAAGTGAGCCAGTTGCTTCAAAACTGCCAACTCTACTTTTCTACTCAATGTATCTATCACCCGATTTGATGTTCCTGGGTTGTATTCCAGTTGGAAATCAAACTCTGCTAATAGTTATTGCCATCGCACTTGCTTAGAAGTAAGCTTTGGTTGAGTTAGGAAGTGGCTCACTTCGTGTTATCTGTTTTCACCATAAACTTTGTACCAAGTAGTAACATTGCACCCGTAAGTAATGGATTACCCCCAATAATTCTTTCTCATGAGTCAAGTACCTCCTCTTTGCCTCATTCAACTTCCGACTCTCGAATGCAATGGGGTGCCTATCCTGCATTAACACTCTACCTAAAGCAAAATCGGAGGCATCAATATGTCCTTCAAAGAGCCTTCCTATGTTAAGCAACTGCAATACAAGATCACTCATCACCACTTCTTTCAAGTTGTCAAATACCTCTTGACATTACGCATACCACTTCTAGTTATTACCTTTCTTCAATAGCTCTGTTAATGCAAGAATGCATTGAGAGTATCCACACACAAATCATCGATAGTAATTGGCCAATCCTATAAAGGATCATAATTTAGTAATCAAAGTGGGGATCTTCCAATCCCGAATTGCTTTAACCTTGTCCTGATCCATCTGAATATATTTATGTTCAATGACGTGACCTAGGAACTTGATCACGGTTTGACCAAATGCACACTTCTCCTTTTTAACAAACAACTAGTTCTCCGGCAGTCTCTAAAACACCAATTTCAAATGCTTGCGATGTTCCTCTAGCATAGTAGTGTATACCACAATGTCATTTAGGTAGACCACCACAAACTTGTCTAGGTATTCATGGAAGACATGATTCATAAGAGTGTAAAAGGTGGTAAGACCATTTGTTAGTCCAAAAGGCATAACCAAAAATTTGAATGCACTATATTGGGTTGTACAAGTAGTCTTCGGTTCGTCCCCCTTGGCCACTCTTACTTGGTGGTAGCCTAATCTTAAATCAAGCTTCGTGAAGTACTTGGCCTGACCCAACTGATCAAACAAATTCATAATAAAAGGTATTAGATATTTGTTCTACACTATGACTTTGTTGAGAGCCCTATAGTCTATAAAAAGTCGTAAACTCTCATCTTGTTTCTTTTGGAAAAGAATTAGAGCGCCGAAGGGAGCTTTAGCAGGATAGATAAACCTAACTTCCAATAACTCATCTAACTGTTTCCTTAACTCTACTAGCTCAGGAGGAGCCATGCGATACAGAGCTCTTACAGGTGGCCTAGCCCTAAGAATCAATTCAATGGTGTGGTCGATCCCTCGTCAAGGAGGTAAGGCCTTTGGTAACTAATCAAGCATAATGTCAACAAACTCCCTCACCACCTCATTAATCAAAGGTAAATAATCTGATCTCGCCTCAATCTCCTTCAACATTGGGATGACTATATAAGTGTGTTCTCCATGTTTCACTCCCTTCTTAAACTATGAAGAGGAAAACATACCCTTTTCACATATAGGGCTCATGGTCATAAGAATCACACAAGGTCGATCTTCCATCAATAACAAGCAATTCACCATTGGAACTAGCATCACCTGAGTCTTCTTTAAGAAATCAATACCCAACACAAGGTTGAAGTCATCCATGGCCACCATAATAAAATCCACCTTTCCATTCCATGGTCCCATCCTACAAGCCACATCTCGAGCCACCCCTGTAGTTCTAATGCCTCTGAATTTACTTCTTTCAATCTCCTCGCATCCTTCTCTATTTGTAACTTGAATCAAGGAGCTAGGGAATCAGTGAGGAAGTTATCTGTCACACCTGTATCAATTAATGCTTGAATAGTATTCCCTTAAAGTACAAGGTCATATCGAGCTAATAAAGCTTCCACCTTGCACATTTGCTCTTCCATGCTTGCTCACAAGTTGGTACCTACACACCACTCATTTTTGGAGGCCTCAAGCTTTATGGGCCACCCATCTAATGAGGAAAAAGAAGTAAGAACTTGTTCTATCACTACAAAATGTTTCATAAATTTTTCAAACAATCAGCTTTGGCTAGCACATGTGATGATAATACATTGTCACCAATAGTCACTCTAGTTACCACAACTTTGAATGAGTTCAGCCGATTATCAAGCATCTCAATACACACTTGCTCTAATCTTTCGTTGTTCACTTCTCTCATAATTTTCTCGAGTTCTTCCACTCATTTCTCTAGCACCTCAATGCACATTAGCTTGTTATTTTTATCTTTAGCCATCACTTCACTAGAATACCTTAGTTTAAGCTCTGATACTACGTGTTACGGGTTGGATTCAAGGCGACTCTAGTTTTCCCGTATGGTGCTCGTATTCGGACACTAACTTCAACATGCTAGCTGATTAATTAAGTCTGCGTGCATAAAAGAGGTTAGCTTCTATTCAAATTAGGACAAGCATAACCAAGCACAACATAGGCAAGCACATCATTCATCCCACAACCATAGCAAGGTAACATACAAAAAGGGCATATAGAAGAATAAAGGGACATAGATAAACGTGACTACTTTTATCATTTATAAATATTAGATTACAATGAATTGATCCTCATGCTTCGTGTAGGTAAGGGGGAAGATCCTACACAACACATACAAAAGGCAGGCACCTCAGTGCCAACCATGTGACTAGCTTGTTGGGATAACACTCAAACTTAACTAATCACTTCCCCCTAAAGAGCATTAGGAGCATAGTTGGCTATTCAAATCTTAAAATCATGGAGAAGATGTATATTGTTAAGAAGTGCTTAATTTTCTTAAAATTGTTGATGTTTAACATATTTATGGAAGCCACAAATTAGGCAAGCAAATTAGATTTTCCTTCTTAAATGGATTAAGGAGTAAAGATGAGACAACTCAAATTTTGAAACATATGTTTGTATCAAGGAAAAGCCCAAGCATATTAGAGAATTTTGAATTTATGAACCTCATCATCTTTTATTAACCTATTTTTTCATCTTTTATCAATTCTTAGTCCCAACATGATGAATATATTATTGTCAGTAACTTTAAATCCTTACATGAATAAGAAACATGCTTCTTCAAGAATAACAGCAATATACATTAATGTTCCAACATGAATATATGGTCAATTTGGACTGTTGATAAGGTTTTATATAATGAATCTTAGATTTTCTTCAAGAGAACCTATAAATTTACACAAGGGAAGTTATTGATTTCACAATAGAATAGCTTATAACCTGGTCAAAGTTGTTTGATCTTTTCCTGTCCCTGTCCACTTAGAGATGTCATCTTGCTTGTTTGATGAATGTTATTTTTGTCAATATATAATAAGGTATTAGGAGTACTTTTATCTTTCCTTTGAAAATATAATATAAGTATTACACTAAATATGTTCATAATATACTATAAGAACATCATGGAAACACTAACTTGCACTTTATAGCTAGTTGTACCTATTTGTTTTTGGAACCTTCTATTATTCTTAACATATAAGTTCTCATATCGTAAATTCTCATTTTGAATTATCCATCAACTCAAAAGGAAATTGTTGCATCAACTCACCGTGTAAGTATGAAAAAACAGATTCCTGATAAATGTAAAGTCCGCTTGAGCTCAACCTTAAAATCGCCAAAAACGAGTAACGCTGAGGCTGAACTACCTTCACTGTAATATTCACCGAAATTAAGTTCCCCTGCTTTTCATGGGAAAAATAACCTTAACCCCAGGCACCAGTCGAATAAATGTAATCTTGATCATTAATGATCCAGACTATCGTAATGAGACTCCATAACAAAAATAAAATTTGAATCTTTATTCAATTCACAAGAACACTACAGTAAAATCTTTTTTCTTTTTCACTTTTTTGTTTTTTTTTTTTCATTTTTTTGATTTATGATTTTTTTGATTTTTATTCCTTTTTTGTTTTATGTACATGTTACAACAAGGGGGAATTCTAGTAGCAGTCAGCAACCAGGCACCTTTCTGAGCTTCTGACAATCCTCGAAAGAATTACACCCGGGAAGCCAGAATCTTGGGATGAGAAAGGACTTTTTTTTGGAAAAGAAAAGGCAAAAACGGTGAGCAGAAACAAAACAAACCTCAGCAGCGAGCTGCCCTTAAGAGGTGCAAGCGACAACTTCCCCCCAGTAAAAATATGCAAAAAATAAGAAACACCAAATTTTCCTCTCCAGCAAAAATAAAAACCAAGTCATACTCCCTGTTATCAGAAACGATTTTCAAAATTGGGAGAATGTCACCACCAGGGAAACGAGAGACTTAATTTGGACTAGTGCCTTTCCTCTTTAACGCGCTTCTCTTTGGCACGGAAGTCCTCCAAGCTACAGTACTCTTCCCTGAGCAATCTATCCAACTCTGGACGTTTCTCTATTGGTTCTTTGTTATCCCGTAGCCCCCGATAATGGTGGAATGCCCTACATGCATGCAAAAAACCAGTAATAAGAGCAAAGAGCACCATAATAATATATATATGAATCTATATGTATATATATATGTATAAATCAAAAGGAAATGAAAGAATATATCGACACATTCATCAAGCCACTAGTACAAATATTAGAGTTTCTCAGTAGCAATTTTCAGTCACCTCCATTATTTAAAAAAAAAAAATTGAACCACCACTTCAAACCATTTCACATGATTCACAATGAGACAGAATGAACTGAGACAAGTTCTACCAATTGTCCACAATTTACGTATATTACGTTGTGTACTCGTTCTAAATGGACAAAATCATGCTACAAGTAAACGATCGTTTTTGTTTACTACAAGGAAGAAGTTCTATGATTGCCCTACCTGTATTACACAATTAATTGACCAAACACGAGTCGCACTTAAAACTTGCTAGCTTTCAGTTTAGTTTATCTTTTATTCAATCAGCTCTCTCTCGTTTGGAGATTAAACGTTAGTGAAAACTTGCTGATAAAGTTCAATTAGGCGCGTCCTCTTCATAGGCATTACAAAGTTTCTCTGACTAAGACAACTAATTATGCCGCAAATTTAGTCTTTTACTTGGTAATTTCAGCAGGCTGCTACATTCGTTGTCCTTTTTTATTTTGTGTTCTTTTGACTTCAAAAACGTTGATGAAATATTATGCATAAGTTTAACACAGTTTATGTTGTCACATAATAATATTATGCATAAGTTTAGATATCTAATATATTGAAGACTAATCTTAGTTATAATTATTTTACCACTCACTTTGTCAGGCAGGTGTTTGTGCGTTGCTCCTAGTCTCCAAAACTTTTTTGCACCTTAAAGCACCTTTAATAACTACGAGAATTATGACGTTTTTCTGTAACTGTGTTTCAAGTCCTTTACTTGGTTTGGATCCAAAGTTTGATTTTGCAATTACCTAGGTGAGAAATAGATTTTGACTTGAATTGCTTTAATGAGTTTTAGCCAAATCTCTAGCTGATACAAATGTTGAAATTAAAGAGAGATTAGTTATGTTCATGGAGTACTTGGCTGATTCCTTAAGGAGAGTAACCCTCCAAATAGAGTGATCTCAAAAGCAAAACTAGAAATTTCTTCAATTATATTCACTTGTCCCAATTCTTCCTCCATATATCTCAACATGTTATGTCAATCATGCTTGTTTAAATAACTTAGGATCGAGGTCTTCTAAGGTTTTTGAGGTTTCCATATCTAACCATCCTTGCATGGGAAGAAGGTAAAAAATTATAAGATAAGGTCTTTAATAGATTTTAAACCTCAAAAAACTCATCAATTTCCAACCTTTCAGATTGGTGGCTGAGAAGAACTTCCCCAATTCAGTACTTTTAGATCAAACAAGATACTACACTAAACTTTCTTCTATCCATATCAAACAGAATAAAATTTTAAATTTTAATGTACTTCTAAAACCATACTCCATTTACTCTAAAAATCTTAACGTATCCTATTCTCATTTTATAAGCAAAGTGTAAATCCTAACCGGAACTTCTATGAGAAAACCTCCGTATGCATCAGGGTAGGAGAAAAAAGATACAGTTAGTCTTACCAGTATTTCTCTAGGCCATAAATATTTCCTTTTTGGTAAAATTCGAGCGTGAGCTCTTCAAAATCCTTGTACAAGTCCTCTCGAAATTTACTCTCCAAACCATAACTGAAAATATAACCAATTAAATGAATCAAAAAAAGAAATTGACATTAGCATGATTAACATTTAATCAACAGACTAGTACACATCTGTTCATTTATACATAAGCAAACAAAAATAAGTATTTATGGTTATAATAGAGGGGAAAAAAATCTTAACTATAGTTTCAATATAGGAACTGAAAAACCAAAAAAGTCACGCACGCAACTCCTCAGTAATACCTATAAAACCTAAAAAGGCACTCGATTCCATAATTGTAATTAGCTGCAGCATCTTCCACAGCAAGCTTTCGGAACTCATTATACATGGAAGGAATAAACATATCTCTAAGGAAGTACGACCAGAACCTATATAGTGTATTCATTTCCTGCACAAAGATTAGATATGTCAAATTATCTAAAAATGGAACTTAAGAGTAGAAAGGAAGAAAAGTTAAACATAGAGCCCATCAGCAGATAATGCTATAATCCTATCTACAAGCACAAGCACCACTCACTTGCAAACGGAAGCAGATTCTTGAGTGGTAATAAACAAAACTACTTGAGATTATCTGTTCATAGAAATACAATTTTTAATTTCAAGGGTTCATACAGTTAAGGCTAATTTTCTAATTTTGGTTGGTAGTTTTGACCATAAAAATCTCTTTTGAGGGGCTGTTCATAAAAAAATTGGTATTGCAACCTACTTGCAAAGCTAGAGAATACAAGCTTGTCTTATAATCTGATTCTTTCAGCTATCCACATAAGCAGTTTGACCTGCTTTTGGAATGATTCAAAACAATTATTCAAGTGGCAAAAGCTGCGCCAAACTATCACCAAGCAACTTATCTCCCTCTTGTCGCTAACATGTTAAGAAGAAGAGAAGAGACAAACCTCACTACAACCAACTCCCATTTTCTTCCTATCACTCAGGCACCGCTTATGAAACTTCAGATATCTACAGAAAAGAAAATGCAGAAATGCTTAAAATGATCAATCAGAAGCACATCCAAAACCCCCCAAGCACCACATGTAAAGATACAATGCTCTTACTTCTGCTGTTTAAAGCCATTTTCTTCCAAAAGTTGATGGCTTGGATGCTGAAATGGTGGAAAAGACTTTGGCATGGAACCCACTGGTGGGCTGCTTCCTGAGAGAGTGCTATGTGGTGAAGCACTTAACTTGGAGGACCTGGGCCTACAAAACAACCGATAGCATAAGGCTCAGTGAGAAATCCAAAATCTTTGGATATATTTATTTGGTAACATGGAAACAGATCCCTTACTGCTGAAATTGTATATTTCCACAATTTCTTTTCTCCCAATGACATGTTTAAAGTTGAATCACATAATTTTTTCAATACTGAGAGATAATATTAGTGCTAAAACAAAACTAGCAATGACATCAGCTAAAAAAAGATGCCTATGGTTCAGAAACTAACACATTGTACTCACCCATGAGTTTCAGGAGGTGTAGAACTAAAGAAAAATCCCACTGAGTTACTTGGTGGACTTTCTGATATAACCCCAAAAGAATTACGACCAGTTCCATGATTCCTGAAGTTACTGGAGAAGAAGCGATGCTTATGGGATAACTGTGCCTTGGAGAAAAATTTATTCTGTTTCCTTGAATTATTAGAGCTTCCAAACTCTTCGTGGCTACCACCAGTGGAATTTTCATCACCATTCGAATTAGACATTCCTGGAACATTATTCAGAAATCTCAAGTTTCCATCTTTGTTCTCAAAACTACAATTATTCTTTCTCCGGTTAGATCGCTTAGTTTTGAGCTCCTGAAAAAATTGAAACAAAGCATTCACGCATCATTAAATGTAGGTAGAAAGAAAATCCAAAGCAAAAGTGAAACATTCAACTAAATAATTATTTACAACAGCAACAAAATTCTGAACCTGCTCGTAGAAATAAAGGCCATCATTAATTGCAAAAGCTTGCTCTTTGGAAATGGATTTAGATTCTTTCCAACCAGTTTTGGTTCCTTCACCTGCTCTATTATTCTGCACAAAAAACCCATAAAACAGGACGCTGATGAATTACTGAAAAGCTAGAGGAAGAAATCAGCTTCATATTGCCATGCTAATAGTTCAATTAATCCAACAACCCTACAGTCAGTTTAACAAATTATTTAGTGGAAGCACTTAAAAATTTGTAAAGAGAATCCTAAAACAGAAATATGAATTTACTTTCACATTTACAAAGTAAAACACCTCTGAAGGGAAAAACTCTATCTTTGATGACAATATATCATCTTATCAGGAAAGCTAACACTCACAAAACAAAAAAAGAAAGAAAGAAAGAAAGAAAAAGGAAAAAGAAAATATGATTGTATGTTAAACAAGATCATATTGTCAATTGCTACAGGACAGGAACCAAAAGGATAGAGAGTATATAGAATGGTTCTTAGTGAATTGAACTAGAGTACCCAAAAAAAGAAAGTAGAACTAAACAGTATGATTGACTTTTTTACTAGAATTATTGACTGTAATCCATACAATTTTAAACATTAGGTTAAGAACTAAACCAACTTGTACTAAACCATGTTGACTATTAGCGGATTATAAAAACCAAAAATATTTTAAATCATATATATAATTTTGTTGGTCCATTAGCTACCAATTAAAAATTTGAACTATTTTCTTCAAATTTGATAATCTTCGGATTGTACTAAGATGAACTAGACTGCATTAAATTAATTTATCCTAATTGAATCTTCAAAATGTATGGGACCAAAGGTTCAAGGCAATAACAAGCAGAGAATTTCATCTTCAATAAAGTTCTGGAAATTTATGATTCTAAAGACTTTAAAATCCTACATGAAACCAAACTATGCATAGCTCTAGAGAGTGAGGGTTAATTGCCACAATTAGATTAGGCCTAATAGATCAGAAATTTGATATGGCCTGATGACATCAAACCACCTTGTCAACGTTTATCCAAATGAGAACCGCCACCCCTCCAAAAGCAGGAAGCAAATCATGGTTTCAGACTGTTTCTCTCTGTCTTGCTCCAATTCAACCCCAATTTTGAAAGGCATTTCTTTGTTGTAATTTTGACTTGAAAACATGTATACACCCAACTCTTACTCATTTTAAAAGTTAGAAACATACCTCATTCAACACAGACATTCATATATATTATACATTATTCAATTTGAACATAATTTACATGAAACTTAAATTTAATATTTCTGCCTAACGCTAACTTTAGGTATTACTAGTTTATAACCATGGCTCTAAAAGTAAATGGTAGACACTATCGTGTTTTTAAGTTTTCTCCTATACATTTATGAATTAACAAGTTCAAATATCTACTTGATACACAGAACTATCTTATCCTTACAAATTATCTAATTCTAACCATCACTGAGTGATGCTAATTGAACAAAAATGCTGCACATTTTAAATTTGTTTTACAAGCAGATCCTAATTGTATACCTGAAATTACTTTATAAACCTATCTTCACCATTAATGTCACTTACAATAGAATAATAATAGCTTTACTCCTTTATCTACATAATAATAAACAAAATAAGAAATAACTAAAAAAATAATTTGTTCACCCAAAAACATAAGGGTGCAGCCAATCAGCTATACCTGGGTCACAATCACAAGTCTCTGAACATCCTGATCATTGACCAGCAGCTCATCTTCTTCCTCATCAACCCTGGGAAAAATGTGTGCACGTCACAAGGAGAGCAAACAATCACAGCAGTATATTTTCTACGGATTGAAAGAACACTATAAGGCAACTAAAATAATTTCTTGCTAATTTGGAAAAGAAAGATGGTTTCTGCCCGACATTTTAAACCCAAAAGAAAAAGAATAAGAAATGAGGCATTCAAATCTATCAATACTACCATTTGGAAAATATTCAAAAAATTATGGATTCACTTTAACCCTTTATTCCTTATTCAATGGCAGAGAAGACAAGGCATTACAAAAGGCAGCTGGGTGATTACCAAAAAAATGACCAATTTTTGGTCTTCCTATTTTACAAGGAAGGTCAAGAATATGGCTCTCCTTGGAAGCAGTTACAAACTTTGATGGTCATCTGAGAGAACCAAGCGACAGGAAAGACAAATGTAAAAGCCCATGAAGAAAAAAAGTTTTGATCAAAAACAATTATCATTCCATGGTAAAACCTATGTTTAACATAGTGGTAATATATAGTACATATATGCATGCTATTAATACAAAACATATTTTTGTAACTCTCTAATTAACACATGATAAATTATTAAAATAGATATAAATTTTATTTGATATTTTCCTAACCTTATTTAATTAATTATTTAATTTAAATTAATTTTATATAATTATTAACATTTTTTATATTTGTATTTATTCAATTAAAAACTATAAAAATTGCTCTAAGTCTAAAAGATATTATAAACACATGTAATGATATGATTAACGAATAACACATCTTGGTTTAACCTATTTAAAAAGATAAATATGCAAATTTTGACATACAATGATAATTTAAAAAATTAAAATATAAAATACAACCAAATATTAAAATGGAAAAATAAAAAAGAATAACTACGTTTTCCTCTTTAAGTTAGGTTATGATTACAAACCTTTCCAGCATTTTCAAAATTATACAAACTGGCCCTAGACATATTCTTTTTGTTTACAAAACGCCCCATGGTCATTTTTCATGGTAGTGAACATAGTTAAAGGGTTTTATAATAAAAATAATGTTTGACAACTCTTTCAACTTATTTTTAGATCAAATATAAGAAAATTTAACATTTTATCACAACAAAAATAAAATATATAAATAACTACATATATTACCAACAAATTTAGCCTCAAAAAATCTTTTTATATAATTTATTAAAAAGAATTTTTTTTTTAAAAAAAAATAAATTATATGTAAAAATAATTCTGCAAATTTATCTTAGTTAAAAAATAGGGGCTCTACCCACAAACACAAAGTTCATGCGTGCAGGGAAGAGTTAGTAATTATGACCTAACCCAAGATGGAAATGTAATTAACCCTAAAACAAACTAGACAATTTATAGAAAAAATATTTTGAATATATAACTTAGATAATGAAAAACAAAGAAGAAAAGTCAGGAAAAACTAGCACAGTAGATACATAAAACCAGAATATAAAAAGTTCAGAAAAATAAATAGGTCAAAATATTTTTTTTAAAAAAATTAAGAGAGGGACAAAAAAATACGGTAAAGAAATAAACATGAAAAGCCAGCATCAACAACTAGGCATGGTGACGATTGGGCAAGGAGGTACACAGCTGATTAAGGCAGTTATAGTGGCAACTAGGCAAGGTGATAGCGATGACAACTCTTTTGCTTCCTCAGCTTATTCAAAGCTCACAATAAATGCTTCTCCCTAATCCAGTGAAGATGCCGCCTTTTTTTTATATCTCTTTGTTGGCTACCTAACTTCGAGCTTTTCTCTTGTTTCAGTTCACTTTTCTATGGAATTCCTTTACTTGAAGGCTTCACATACTCTAGGCATGCCTTTGTGCCTAAACTCATGGTGCACCTAAGTGCGAAAGGTAACTGCCTGGACAAGGTCACCTGCTTTCCGGTTGCAAGGAGGAGGCTGGAGCCTCATGTGCCTAGCACCTTATGTGCACCTCTACAAACACTGCCAGGAACCTAATCTATTCTTTAATGTAACTTGACATGAAGTGAATCTTCTATACCGACTCCCCACCCCAAGCAATTATAATTAACTGGCAGTATGACCTGAAATATAAGAGAAGACAATGCATATTATACCTTCTAATTGAAGAAATTTTGTCATTCTTCTGCATTTTCTGCTCTAGCTCCAGCTCTTCATCAAGCATAAACGTGTTTCCAAAATCATTTGAAAGATCACCAACATTATGCATGGTCGTACCTGATATAAGTTTGGCTGTCAGGTCTATTAAGAACAGACACTGTGCAGAACCCAGAGCATGGCCTGCGTATGAACATTAGAGCCAAGATCTGGTAACTTACTATTCACGTCAGTCACTAACTCTCCACTTGTACCTCTGTTTTCAGCACTAACTGTCAGTTTTCCAGCATTAAGCAGAACAGAAGCACTGTTCTCATCTAATTTACCAGTATTTATTACTTCTTGAGCATCACCATTTGCCAAACTGAGACCTGCATAAATTGACGACAAGTCAGCATTTTCCTCAGAGACAGCCCTTGCATTTCCTTTATTTTCAGGCTCTACAGAATGGGACTCGGAAGTCTGAGATTTTGATGGCAGTTTATGCTCTTTGGAAGCAGCAATCCACTTTGACCACTCATCACGTCTCCTAATTTTGTCAACCTATCAATATAAAGCAAATCATAGTAATGTATTAGGCAACAAAAGTAAAAAAACAGGAAATTATAAGAGTATAACTAGTCAACATATCCTACAAGTTTTTCTTGTTTTTACATGCAAACTTTTGTTTTAAGATGTGATTATTACAAATAGCTCCTCGAACATAATCTTCTATCCCTCAACCAACCTATAATGAAATAACCAGAAAGGACATTCTTTAGTGTAATAAACATATTGTATTCTAGTTTATCATTACACTTGGACGTTGACTTCTTACTTTATATATAAAGCAAACTGATCCTTGATATCTAAATAATTCAACAATTTGACCAATCTTTTTTACCAACTCTGTGGTTAAGGAACGAAGGACTAATTTGCAAAATGACATATTTTATGATGGATGAATTATACTACTAATGAAATACAGGGATGGAGATGCAGGTTATGATAACCCATGAAAGAAGGGATTAAAATGTGTCCTTGGATAAAGAAATCCAAAGCTCTATAAACAAGTCCAATCACTGGTTAGACTCTAAAAGGATTCGTCACATATAATTTTATCAAGTTTGATTAAATGAACTTCAACTGAAAGAAATAAAGCATAGATAGATACTTGACCAAGCAAGAAAATAGAGATATGACAACATAACAACAAATTTAGTTAGAAAGAAAACATGACTAAGAGTCGACCAAAAACTAGTTTTGAACCAGTTAATATAACAAACCATGCCTCCCAAAATTCAAAACATATAAATATATCTTCTTAAAGGGCAAATAATTTTCAAAGAGTCATCAGAATTAGGGGCATAAATGAGCCAAATTACTTGTGAGTTATATGGGATTGATAAACATATACATCTATATCTATATATATATATATATATTAATCAAAAAACTCATTGTTTATTGAGTGAATTCAATCTCAATAATAACTTGTTTAAGCTACTTAAAAGCCTAATGAAGTTTACATATAAATTTTAGAAAGAAAAAAGGGTGGAGACCTAATATGGAAACCCACGGCCATTAAATGAAATCTACATGCATGTTCTAACTCTAAACCACCATGGTTAATTATGTTTTAGTCATCCCATCTTAATATATACAGAGATTTAACTAATACATGAATATAATTATATACATTCATTTATATGTTAGCATAGATTCATTATTTTCTCATTATGTTTATATATATATTAAATATTATAATTATCAAATATTATAATAATATTGGCAATCATATAGAAACAACTACATGATTTTTTTTTGTTAACATAAACATTAATATTAAATAATTAACATTTTTAAAATAAGTATAGTTTATTATTGAAGCTTGACAAGGTTTAAACTTGTTTGGATTAAGCTCAATCTTGTTAATTTTAAGGAAGCTCTTGAATGCAAGCTTTTCAAAACTTAGACACGAGATTGAGCTCAAGCTCATCTGCACAAATTCAGGCAAGAGTTCGAGTCAACTCAGTTAGCCTAAGCCCTAATCAAAATCTGATTAAATTATAAAAGTTTAGACTGACTAAACCACCTTCCCAAGCCCTATGTGATTGCTACTATCCAATTTGTATATCCACAGATTACAGGAGAATATAGTTGAGCGTGAAATCAAACCTGTACTTCCACTGTATTTGAACTTTGCAGGGAATCAAGGATAAATTGCAGGTCCGTAGCCATCTTCTTAACCTGTAATACCATGTATTTTAGTAAGTTCCATGAATTCAAGCTCCAAAAAGATATACAACAGAAATTGCATACCCTGTTAAAGTCAGCAACAGAGGAAATAGGAACCCATCCTTGGTCATCCATTAAGGCTATCAGGTAATGGTCAGTCTTCAGATTTTCATCACTGTCATAAAAAGGGTAATGCAGTTAAGATGAACAAGAAAACACCACATATTTTACAAACCAAAACATCCTCCTATAAATATAACTGTTAATATGTCACATATGATATATGACAAGTTGTGTAGGCTATCTGGTTTCCCATTTCCACTCAATGAACATGGCCTGGCAGTATACTGAAGGACTTGGTTAATCTACTATGCATAAACTCAAACATCAAGAAAGCAAGATAATCTGATCATAGCATATCAACACAATGAATGAATGGTCATAAAATTCCTTTTATGAGAAAGCTTACCTGAAATAATACTCTATTTGTCTCATTATGCCATCCCTCAAAGTCTGTGTTTCTTGGGGTAGTACAGGAGCCCCTGGACCAGTAGTATAGGGCATAAAACGTGGAGGTTGACCTCCATAAGAGACTGGAGATGCAACTGGAACATAGCATATAGGTGGCCCTGTATAACAAATAATTCAACAAAATTTCAAAAGGAGCTCAAGTTCAAGCAAAGGGCCCAAAGAAGAAAAAAGAAGACCTAAAAGGAGTCATGTTATGCTGAAGACGAAAGAAGAGAACAGAAGAAGCCAGGCATAACACAAACCACAGCTGTATTGCACACAATGGAATAAGCAAAATCAACATTTAGTATCAACATCTTGAATCACAATACCTTGGAAAAGGTAATAAAATTATTACCTGGAAAGGTTGGACCAACCATGAAGCCTGGACCAGGAGCGAAGAAAGGAGGCCTGACTAGGGGCCTTGGTCCCACAGCTTGTTGAAAAGCAATGTTATCTCTGGGACTAACTGCGCGTTGCAAATGGCTACCAGATTCTTGCAAACTGGATCTTCTTGAAAAATTGACAGCATAAGCATTGGGATCCCCTCTTGGTGAAGGCTGAACATTAACATGTGGCGGAAAAGGTTGAGCAGTGGAAGAATCAGATCCAGACTTCACCACATGAGTTTCAACACTTGGAAACGACACAGGACCAGGATGGTAAGCATATCCAGGAACAGCAATGTGCGGTGGAGGTACCATAGCATGAAAGACTGGTGGAAGGGATGGTTGCTGGTACGGAAAGGGTACAGGACATGGAGGTCCACTGTTTGGGTTGCGCTTGAAGCCTGATTTTTGATGTCTTGATGATGAATACTTATGTGAAGAATTAGGGTTTCCAGTACCATGTGATCTTGGGTGGCCAGCTGATCCCTGAAACCCAATAATAATTTAGCAGCAAAGAAAAAACAATACAGCATTCACATGAAGCATGTGAAACATTTAATCAAATAAAAACAGAACAGGGAAAAACCATGTCCATGCACAAAACTGTTCCATGTCACCATGATCTAAAAGCAATGCAAGCCTATCCCAACTATTCTTGCCAACCAAACCGGGCAGTCATGAGAACAAAAAATCAGCAAACTCTGTACCATGCCAATTGCCTAATACCTACCAGTAATGCCTCTAGTACAGAACTAAATCAACATGTCATTGATAACGGAGATCCCACTAGCATGCAACTTCATTTAACTGCTTACTAATATTATGGTCAGTGAAATTGAAAATGCAAGGAGCCCTAAAGGCAAAGTCTTAAATTTCTTGAGGCACTAGGTGTTCACTTACACATCACCTAATTGAAATAAGGCACCATTTTCACCAGAAGAATTTTACATACCACAGAATAAAGTTTAACGCATCATACAATTTAAAACAAACACTAATTTTATTATTAAAACCTAACTTCTTAAGTAAAAGGTAGAAACTTCTCCAACTTAATCATAGGATATAAGAAATCAGAAACCTAAGAGTTGTTTACATGTGAAAAGTACTTTTCTATCTTTTCTAATTTCCTTTTCTTCCTTTCAAAGTTTTGGAAAAGTTTTATTGGACAAATGGAAACAATTGTTGTAATATATACATACAAATTTCTTAGAATAATAAATGTTAATAAGAAAGGGTTATTGTAATAAATGTTAATGCAGAAATTTTCATTTTTGTCTCTCGTTGCAAGAGAAATCCCAAATGTATGTATAGAATGTCTTTACATATAATTTCATTAAACATTATTTTCATATTTACATCTCTATTTAGATTAATTTTCCAGAAAAGTACTGATAATTCTCCACAACTAAACAATCTCTAATTTTCTACATAAAATTTAATGGTATGTAGAAACCTAACTTTTTAATTGAATGGGAAACTTTTTAGCCTCCAATTCAATCATCTTTCTAGTTTCCAAATCCAACAATCTTCTTTTCTATTCTTTTTCCAAATATTGATTTACTTCTCTTATTCTAAATAAGAAAGAGACATTTTTCAGTTTTTAAGATAATTATCTTTATGATTCCCAATTTCAGCCACCTTCCTTTGATGTTATTTCCAAAATAATTAAGGACTATGAATCATAATAGTAATACAATATAAGTTGGGAGAATTATGATAGTTTCAGCCTTAAGTCATTGACATTATAATGATTCTTGAAAAAGAAAATTAAAAAGTGAGTTCACCTTGCCTAACCTAGGCACATAGGCAACACGCAAGAGTGGTTGCATCATCCGGGCTACCTAGTTGAGGAGCTTTACTATCGCCTCACCTGTGTGCCTAGGCAATTACATGAACACCCAATGACAATAGTCATTACGTTGCATAGAAATTTCCTTCGCTGAAATGACCTAGACTTTGGTGTTTTAGATGTTAAAATTCAATTAAAAGTTCCCAAAGTACCATAGGTGTAAAAACATGAAAAATTCAAAATTAAATTAGAAGTTTCTTAAATGTGAATGATGTAATCATCAGTTTCATTTTTTTTAATTTTGATTTTGTTACCAATTCCAATAAGGAGTATAAGATATTGAGATTCCCATGACTCAAAGGTTTATAAGTACAGAACTATAAATCTTACTATTTAAAAAGCCAAATCCCAATAAGGATTAGAAGAGTCAAGAATCTAAAATATTGCTATTGAAATCAATATTCAATTTAGGTCTTTGTAGTCAACTCAATTTAAATAAGCATTAGTTATGATCATTGTTGTTAAACTCTCAAGTCAACTCTTATAATTTTAAGATTTTCACATTGAACGAGTTGACTCACATACAAAGTCGAGATTTTATAAATGTAGAGTAATTAATGAGTCATCATAGTAGCTATTTTACAAGTTCACAACTTCACTAGTTTATCACATTTATGTTGTTAAACAATAAGAATTATTTGTTACACAAAAAATCAATATTTAGATTGCAATTTTAAAACATAATGGCATAATATCATTAACTTTTTATAAATTAGTATCCAATATGTACTTGTTTATACAAGATTAACATATTGGTACTTTAAATATCACATAATATGTAATAACTAATTAAATTATAATAATTATTATCTTATTAATTTATAGTTTTTGTATTCAATATCATTTAATTATCAAATTTAATTAAATAATTTAATGGAAATATAGTTGCAAATACAAGTATTCTACATTACTTTTCATGATTTATAAACTCTAATAATTTTATGAGTCGAGTATACAACACAAGTTTACAAAGCCTTTACTAAGTTGAGGTTAAACTTGCAAGTTTTTAACAGTCATGATTGCAATAGGTTACATAGATTTGTTTTCAACTGAAAAGAATTTGGTGAACTCCTATAGAAAGATGTAACCATCATATCAACTTCAATCACTTTCTTCAAAAGCATACAAATGCATTCCTTTATTTCCCCTCTTTGTTGACCACAATACCATGAATGTCGAATGGGAAAATCCAAGTTTTAACCATTCATAAGACAAATTATCTCAAGCTTCAATCTTTTTACTTTGTTTTTGGTGGAAGCCACGGATGCTTTTTTTCCAAAAATAATTATTACAAGCTATATTTATTCTCAGGCATCTGCAAATCTAATTGTAGCATTTTCATCTGAGTAACAATCATCTTAGATGCATGTTGCATTGCTATTAACATGCATTACTATAAATTAAAGTATGGCTCCTGCAAGGCAAATGATGCATACCTTATAACTTATTTGGAAACTTTCAATTTAAACATCTAGAAATTATAGATCATAATACCCATAAGATTGTACTCATTGTTCGAACTAAGAACGGATAAAAGTCAAGTAAATTGAAATCTTGGGAAATTTTGTCAACTCTACCATGATTTATTTCTTCTGTAAAGCCATTCTATTGAGTTGCAGTATTTGGATTAGCATCTACGGCTTTTTAAACGCCGTAAGAATGATACAAAATGATAAGAGTTTAAACCGGAGTTTTAGACCTGCCAAACATGGGACTAAAGTTTATTATTCTTGCATATTTAATAAGAATTCGGATATCCACCTCTCAAATTTTTTAAATTTATTTAGTACTCGCAAGCTCAAAATTCAATTATTACTACTTTCAAGCTTAGAAACAGCATAATACATTATATAAGCAACGACAGAGTGAAAACGAAGACCTAAATTCTAGCGATGAAAAATTAAAATATCAAGGATAATACAGTACCTGATGCGTGGGAGATGAAGCGGGAGCACCAGAGGGCTTGGAAGCCGAATCGGCACTCTTGGAGCGTGGTACTTGCTGGGCGTCATTAAGAGCAGGCCAAGACTCTGTGCTCATTACAGGAGCATCAGCCACTACCGGAGTCTTCCATGGAGACTTAACAGCACTATTAACCTCCTTCTGATCATCCCCGCCTTCACTCTCCGCCATTACCATACACTAAATAAATTAATTCCAAGAAAACCCTCTCCGATCAAATAATTTGATTCAATTAACAACAGAATCGAGTGGAGAATTTGAATGCCCGTGGCAGAGTTGTAACTTTGTATTTTTAAAAAGAAGCGAATGACTGTGTTCTCAGAGAGAAAGAGAGTGCCGTTAGGGTTTTGTAGGTTCTCTTTTTGATGACAGAGTAAGTGCGTAAAGATTGACAGTTGCAGAGAATGCCAACAACAAAGTGCGGGACAGTCTTGAAAAAGAGTAGCCGCAAGCTTCAGCGAAGTTCGCCTCGTTTTTATATGAGTTAAGAAGAGTGTCAATAGTGTCCTAACCCTTATTTCCATTATTGACTATTTCCACTTCTGTTTTACTTTGTGGCATGTGTACGCAGTAGCTTGGACGTATAAACTTCGTGGGTGGAGCTAACAAATTGTAGCGGCAAAGGGGGTTGTTACGCATTGGTGGACTTTAAATACCTTAATTAATGTTAAAAATCGCAATTCTGAATGGGTCATCTCCTCGTCCAATGATTTTTTACAAACAAAAATTTAAATTTAAATTTTTAGTGCAAATTTCGAAAACATCAAATTTATAAAATAGTATAAAAGATGTATAAAAAATTGATATAAAACAACTTCATGAAAGATATATAACTAGTATAAATTGACTTTATGAAAAAATATATATAACTAGTATAAATTGAGATTAGAAAAAAATATAAAAATGATGTAAAACAAAGTTCACAAACAAAGTTCACAAAAAGTGTTCGAATTATATAATTCAAATCTTGCAGTTTACTGTCAATAAAATTAATGGGTGCTACTCATATTTCATTTTGAATAGCTCAGATGAAATATATAAAATTATATCATAAGATATATGAAGTTCTTTGTTTATTTAATGACAATATAAATTTATGTTTTTTAATAGAAGTAGTATTATAATTATACTATTTAACAATACAATTATACCACTTTTAAAGCAATTTTCTTTTAATTATTACTTATTTCATCTCAAATTAATAGGTATACTTTCTATTTTAGTTATACCATGACTAAAATCCCTGCGGAATTGACAACACATGCAATTTATAATGGTTTGACACTAACTCTTGTCTATGTCCACTTCTTCTAAGTCTTTCACTTAGGGTTTTACTATTCATAAATACAATCAATACAATAAAAGGATTCCTCAATTGAATCCTAACCCCAGTATTTTCAGGCTTACACTCAAACCTTTACAATAATTGCAATCTCACAGCAATTAAACTCTCAATTACAACTTAATACTCTAAGCATTAATCTTATACCAACCCACAAATACAAAACCTAACACTTACGTTGTGAGAATATAATACAAGAGAGTTTTTCAAAGCTAAAATTACAATACAACAAGTAAACTTACTTGTAAACGAGGTAAAACGCTCAAAGGGAGCTTGCACAAAGGAAACTAGCTGTTAGATACAGAATATATTATTTTCTTTAAAAAATAAAGCCGTTAGAAAGGGTTTAAAGCCTTTCTAAAAAGTCACATACAACCGTACCAGACATGGTACGCCCATACCAACTTAAAAAGCCATATTTGAAAATGAGAGGGAAATTAGGTACGACCGTACTACCCATTGGTACATCCGTACCAAAACATTTTTCTTGATAAATAATTTTTCTGCGATCAACCATACGGTCGTACCACCCAATGGTACGCCCATACCAAATCAGGTTTATTGACAAACCAAATTCCTACGAGCAATGGTATGCCTGTACCAACCAATGGCACACTCATACCAAACTCAAAGAAACAAGGCTAACTTGGTACGGTCAGCTATATGCCCATATCGCACAATAAAGCAATTTAGTATGCCCGCACCACTCATAAAAACATACATTAAAATGGGAAATAACTTAAATTGAGTCACACATGACACACACATCAAAATCCTGGGTTTAACAATCTCCCCTTTTTTGATGTTAGCAATCAATTTAAGTTCAATTTGCAAAACATGTTTAAATGAAACTTTAATTTGAAAAATTTTAGAAATCTTCCCTTTTATTTTAGAATTCATGCCATCAATCACAACAATTAATCAATCACAAAGAGAAGGAGAAAACACAAAAATTAGAGTAAACTGTATAACGCATGATCAGAGTAATAAATAGAATTACATGATCAGAGCAATATATATATAATTGTATGATCAAAACATAAACAAAATCATATGATCAGTGCATTATCCAATTCAGTTATAATCAGAGCAAATAACAATAAACAATCAACAAAAATAAACAAGATAGGATAATAAACTAAATAAATATCATATGCTATATAAACTCAAAAAGATGTCCAATACACTGATCAGAACAAATGTAAGAATAAACAACAAGGAAAAGAAATAAAAATAATGAAAATTAAAAACTAATCTCTAATATCCTAAAATATCTCCCCTTTTGACAACATCAAGAAGATCATTGTGGGTCCTAAGGAGGAGGTAGACTTGGTAGAGGAATAATGAAAGGATCCATCATAACACTGATGGAATGTAGGATCTCAGATGTAGTCATCTGAAACTCATGAAACTCTACTGTATACTGATCAAATAGCTTATCTAGAGAATGAATATGCTGATGAATGTGAGCAAGCTGCTGGTCAACCTGGTCAAAATGTTGCTTGAAAGCATCTAAGCGATCTAGTTGAGAAATGATAACAGCAAGCCGCTGAAAAATCAAATCAGTGGAAGCAGCAGCAACTGGAGCAGGAGTGGAAGTGGCAGCTAAAACAGGGGGATCAGGAACAGCAGCAGATGAGAAAGATCCACCCTAGAAATGACATTGTCATTTATAGCTCAGAGCCGCCTGGTGTGTAATGTCAGTGGAAGGATCTGAAGGGTCAAGCCACTCTACAAGTGTGTCATCTGGAAGTGGCACTTGCAAGCTGCGATAAACTTCCATAGCTTGTCATCTATAAAGAGAAATAGTGTCATTAAAGAGTCCTAATGACTGAAGATGGTCGAGTCATCGAGAAATGTAGTCAATATGAATGGTGAACTCATCATCTAGAGTACGCTCAAAGAGCATGGAGTGCTCGATGAGCAACAAATGTAGATTAGGACCTTTCAAAACATGTCACACCCTAACCTGGTGTAACATGCTCCCGTAGCATAATTAATAACCTCCTAAGAAAGGAAATCATTAATTATACTACAAAGGATGCATATATAGTTTTATTATTCATAAGTCGTGTGCGAAAATTTCTACA
>CANYBF010168978.1:0-28421 GCA_948192965.1 Dalechampia spathulata
CGGCGAGACGAGCCGTTTATCATTACGATAGGTGTCAAGTGGAAGTGCAGTGATGTATGCAGCTGAGGCATCCTAACAGACCGGTAGACTTGAACCTTGTTCCTACATGATCCGATCAATTTGATTAGGTACTCGCCATCCATTTTTATTGTTCAACTCTTTGACAACATGAAAAAACCAAAAGCTTTGCCCTCCCTCTCTATCGATCCAAGGGATGGAAGGGCAGAGGCCTTTGGTGTCCCCCCCAGTCAAGAATTGGGGCCTCATAATCACTAGCCAATATGCTTTTCTCTCATGTCTTTCTTCGTTCATGGTTCGATATTAGGGTGTCCTAGGCGTAGAGGAACCACACCAATCCATCCCGAACTTGGTGGTTAAACTCTACTGCGGTGAAGATACTGTAGGGGAGGTCCTGCGGAAAAATAGCTCGACGCCAGGATGATAAAAAGCTTAACACCTCTCATTCTTATTATATGAAAGCTTCAACTACTCTTCCCACCTCTCCTTAGCTGAAAAGTAATCCGGGTAACAAGGAAAGCATAATTGGATTCACTAGGTCAAGCTCCTTACAGGGTTCAGTCCGAGATACGAGATTAAAGAATGAATCAAAGACGAAAGGTTAAAAGAATAGATATCACATCCTTCTACCCGTACTGGGATCATTTCTATCTCAGGGCTGGAATGGTTCTTAAAGCCCGGCTTGGGAGGCTATCTCAGAGAAAATGCATCAATCAATGTCCGGCTTGAGTAAGGCAAACATTGGTTCGAATCCAATTCGTGAGCACATGGGCAATGAAGCAAGTCTAAGGCACAATCTTATTTGTTATTTCGTAAACAATCTGACTCTCTCGTCTTGTTTGCCGCGTATTCATTTCGACGATTGGATTGAGAAGCCGTAGAGCCAAACCCCAATATAATATAGGCACCTAAATGGGCCTTCGGAGCCGGTGATCTGTTCGGCCTAAGATCCTCTCTCTCACTTGACGAAGCGCGCAAGCAATTTATCTTCTCTTTCTATTAGGGGTAGGACTTACTGAACACCCACCCTGGTCGGTGTGTGGGAATGGCTTAAAAAAATTCCCTTTAGCTCTTAGCTCTACGGATGACTAACAAGGCAGGATCAAAGCGGGTGACTGCCGAGCTGCACTGCTCGCCCTGGCATAGCCGTATGATTTCGTCACAGATTGTATTGTCTCGACTGTCTCATCCCGGCTTGTAATGCCGAAGGCTAGATTTCATGGACCAGGTTGCTGTCCGTCGCACTCACGGTCATTAGTCTGGTTAGCTCTTCCTGATAGGTTTCAAAGGATGAAAGCACCGGTTTTGATTGAGCAGGCGGTCAAGCTTCGAAACCGTGGAGCAGTGGAGAAACTGGAATGTTAGGTCTTTGAGCTTCGTTCCATCGACTTGGCTTAACAATACAATAGGTGGTGGAGATCCGGGCGCATAGCCAACCTGAAACATGGCTTTCGAGGGGGGGTAGAGGCCATGGAGGAGGCCAAGTCTGACGGAGGCATCCGCGGACTCAGAGAAGACAGGTCCATGGGCTAGGGTCACTATCACCAAAGAGGAGTGCATAAGTCTATGGAAGCCCTGGCGTAAAGCCCTTCTCAAAGTCCTGGGGAAGTCAGTCAGTTTAGGCGAGCGTCTGTCCTTTCTAAGGCCTTTTTTTTGTTTAACGTTTGGCACCCTTACTTAATGTTCAGTTTGTGTACAGCTATGCCGAAATGAGGCAGGTCGGAAGGGTGAGAAAGAAGTCCTGCTCTGCTGACCTGTCTTAAGCATAAGGCTTCAGCCAATCTCGAAACGAAACATTGCCTGACGTGAACGGCCGCTATTATACTCGATTAGAGGGGTCTCGTGAGTGCTCTGCCTGGGGAGTACGAATTCTTTGCCATTCCGAAGAGATGGTGAGAGGCAAGCAACATATGTTAAGTATGGAGAGTAACGTACCACCGGACCAAGATGATGAACATGGCCAAAACATGACTTATTGTTTTTCTAATTTCAAATCCTGGCTATTTGAAAGCGTAATCCGGTAGAGGGGTCTTGGCTTATTCTCTCGATGTTATTTCGAAAACTATGATCAGTCATGGCAAACTCACGTTGCAATTTGTCAATAACAAGCTGCATGTGAGTTGGAAGTCAGACTTCTGTGCTGTATGACGAGGAAGACGTGGGTCGCTCTTCCGCAGACCCTGCCATTCGATCAAGGGCTTTCCTACACAAGTGGCCTCAACAAAGAGTTGAACCTTGGGGATAACCATTTTCAATCAATGTTGAGGCGCGCGCTAGATCTGATCAAGGGTAATCACGGGGAAATACAAAGAGCTCATGAACCGGTAGATTCTTTATAACCTTCCTTACCGCTCCGTGGGTGGGTTGTTTTTTGTGCGGCAATGGTCGCCTGGTTCAAAATCCGGCTCGCTCCCGGCTACGTGTCCTTTGGACCCTTCGCCCTCTTTCCCGTTTTATATTATTCATCCTAACAGCGATCGACTACTCATTCCCACGGAGCGGTAACGCATTCCCGTTTATCGATTCTGAAGCCTTAGTCTCTGGAGATAGGGCGGGGAACGTTTTTTCTTCCACCTTAGGGAATGCGTTAAGGAAGCAAGAAATCCGATCGAGGAAACGAATCTATTTCGATATCGATATAGTACTAGACTTAAGGAGAAAGATCGGACAAATCAAGTAATTAAAGATTGAGTCAAGGGAGAATGCGAACACTCGCTGGACTAGCTTTTTTTTTTTTACGCTATTTTATTTTTTATTTTACCATATCTATTGAGAACAGCTCTTTGTCTGAATATAAATATATAAGGGAGTGGACGAATAGATCCCTGCTTCGTCACTGTGTGAGCCCTTTTTTTACTATCCGATTGTACCCTTACTTAAGACCTAAAACTACGTCGTGAAGAGGATGCTGCTACTTTAATGCTTACCGATTTAGACTAGAGGTAAAGAAAAATCTAAAGCCATTACACCTCACGGCATCGTCGGATGGTTACCCATCCGACGGTGTGGGGTGTAACCTCCCCAGCATCGGATTGTCGAGGTCCGGTGTCCAGAGGCGCACACGCGGTGGCGGTCTCAGCCGTCAGACAGCTGATGGTCATGACCAATATATGTATGTTTGTTTAACAAAACTTCATAGGTGTAATGAAGTCCTCTAGTTAAAGAGGTACCTACCCATGGTAGGTGCAACACCCCGCCATTTAGGCGAGTTCTAACAGTCTTCATGCTACTAGTCATCAGTAGTTTGTATAGGATATCTGTGAGAGAGAATTATCTCCTGAGTGATTCGCGCACTCTATTTGATTGACTACGTCGCTTGAGGCCTGTTAGATGGTACAAGATCTTGATCTGCTAATGGTCATCCCAAAAAAAGGGTGATCTTAGCGGTTCCGTCGGTACGCTAGAGAAGACTTTGTTAGAGACACCTATGGCAAGGAGGTGATTTGGCTTGTTCGCTAGTCTGGTCCCATTTGCTGCGCTTTATTTAAAGCAGCGTGCCGTAGGCTTAAAGCTTACGGTAGGGAGCCACAGCGTTCCGCCTCGTTACCTTCTCTGGTTGCCTTAGCTAGGTTTAGGTACTTTGAGACCGTTTCATCCCTCTATCAAGATGATAAGAGGAGGGGCGGAAAGGTTTGATGAGTACATTTCAAGTTCTGTACCCATCCCCTTACACCAGGGAATAAGGTGGGTGCTCTCCTGGAAGGCGTTTCTGTATCGTGAGATGCCTCAACTGATGACGAGTCCAATCTCTTCCCTAAAAGGGGGAGCCAGGCGTCGCCGCTTTATACAGTGGGTCTCTCGAAAGGTTGACGTTCTTTACCAGCTTTAGTACTAGCAAGAGGATGCTTTAAGCTCTCTTGGCCCCTCTTCACATCGCATCATCACGTAGTGGTTATGTGCTGTGTAGAGAAGGCGTACCCAGAGAAGCGTTTTGAACTTCTTTGGTGTTCTCTTCCAGGCTCCGGAGGAGCTGGTTTGATAAAGCCAGGCATTTAAAAATGGGTCGCCTGAAGTAATCCGAGTACTCAAGTTGGGTCTCAGTGATTATGCTAGAAGGACCAAGTGGCATAGTCAGGCTTTGCCGAGGTGCCCATTTTGAATTCAATAAGCGATAGGTTGGATAAGAAAATAGGGTTTTAGGCGGGGATGGACCTACCGATCCTGGAAATGCCAAGGGCTTGGGGAAAGACGCTATGCTTGAGTCAGCGGAAATGGTTGATGACGAAGAAAATCATGGGTAGCTTGCAAGCAGAGGAATAAATGACTTTCTCTCCTTTCACTCTGAAAGCACTCTAAGGACTAAGCGAATTCTTTCATTCCCCCCTAGCCGATGTGCTAGATCATCTCCATTCCTTTCCGTGCGCGGAGTGGATTAGCAATCAAACCTCTTCCCTTGGCACTCTCTTGAGTGGCGGTTAAAGACTGACAAAGGCAGTTCAAATCTGGAAATGCATACAAGAAGCTCTCTATCTCTTAGTTAGCCAGGTTAAACTTTAGTTTTCGATTCCGCGACTCTGAGAATCACAAACTAGAAATATCATAAGAAAAGAGAAGAGTAGTGTAGGGTAGAGTCTATTCGACGGTATGCCAGTTTTGTAGAGAAGTTCTACGAACCTTCTTTCATGATGTAGTTGCTTGTAGTTGAATCGAGATTGGCTTGGTCTTCAGTGTACCGGGTACAAGATCGAAAAGAACCCTATAGGCAGGCAGGCTAAAAGCGCTGTCCGTCTTCATGGCCTCAATAAGATTAAGTATTGTACTGGCCGAATCCGTTTCGCAGCACGGAGTATACCTCAATCTCCGTTAGTTCAGTTTCGGCTTTTTCCACAATTTCCCACTCCTTCTGTGAGGCAAAACCTCACCACACTACACTACACTTCGACACAAGAGAAGAGGACCGGGCGCTTTGCTTGTCTTGTATCGTCGGGATACGAGTTGGCGGTCTTCTTTAAGAGCACTGAAATCTACTACTCAATATGGATATGGATCAACTCGTTGCTGATTTCGTTTCTAGGATGGGTTTGGCTCTCCCTGTAGCTATTCTTGTAGCCGTTAGGGCTGGCCTGGCCGAATGATCCATCAAATGAATAGTATTAATATAGAAACAAAGATAACTGAGCTTTCAATCGATGTTGTTAAGGAGAAAATCGTTGACCAACTCTCAAAAGAATTGAGAGTCTATAAAGAGACTACTGAGGATGTGAACTTACCAACAGGAGTCAATCTCCAAGAGGTTATATAATACACTCGACTGTAAGGAACTGTAAGGAGAGGGAGAGGTAAGCGCACGTCTCTTTTTTAGAGACGAAAGATTAAGCCTTCTAAACAATATTTATTGCGATATCCTTTCTCAGGGAACGCAAAGTGAATACTTTCTCCAAGTTATACAATCTCTTGGAGGGTAGTCTTTCTTTACTTAACTTGGTCCAATCTTGACTTAGCTCAAGCAATGCCCAACCCCTCTCATTTCTTTCTTGGTTGGACCAACCCAACCGGTTATTTCCGACAAGTCTTTCCTCATTTTTAGAGCAAGAAGCGGAACTACAGGGATGAAATGAAAAGTGTTTCTTACGATTACGCCCAACAGCCCTCTTGAGCAATTTGAAATAATCCCATTTCTTCCTATGAAGATAGGTGACTTGTATTTCTCATTCACAAATCCATCTTTCTTTATGTTCTTAACTTTCAGTTTGGTCCTACTTCTGTTTCATTTTGTTACTAAAAACGGGGGAGGAAAGTCAGTAGCAAATGGTTTTCAATCCTTGGTAGAGTTTATTTATGATTTCGTGCCGAACCCGGTAAACGAACAAATAGGTGGTCTTTCCGGAAATGTTAAACAAAAGTTTTTCCCTTGCATCTCGGTAACTTTTACTTTTTTGTTATTTCGTAATCCCCAGGGTATGATACCTTATAGCTTCACAGTTACAAGTCATTTTCTCATTACTTTGGGTCTCTCATTTTCGATTTTTATTGGCATTACTATAGTGGGATTTCAAAAAAATGGGCTTCATTTTTTAAGCTTTTCATTACCCGCAGGAGTTCCACTGCCGTTAGCACCCTTTTTAGTACTCCTTGAGCTAATCCCTCATTGTTTTCGCGCATTAAGCTCAGGAATACGTTTATTTGCTAATATGATGGCCGGTCATAGTTCAGTAAAGATTTTAAGTGGGTTCGCTTGGACTATGCTATGTATGAATGATCTTTTCTATTTCATAGGAGATCCTGGTCCTTTATTTATAGTTCTTGCATTAACCGGTCTGGAATTAGGTGTAGCTATATTACAAGCTCATGTTTCTACGATCTCAATCTGTATTTACTTGAATGATGCTACAAATCTCCATCAAAGTGCTTCTTTTTTTATAATTGAACAAAAGCGAGGAGCGAAAGCCACTCGACTGGTTGGAGAGGAGAAGGGGGTGGCCCAAGTAAAGGTCAGCAAGTGTGTTAGTTACGCTCCCCTTTTGTATCTCTTCACTTGGAATGGAACTAAGCCATATTGACGAAAAGGGCTGAGAGGTTTTATCTCAATCAAGGGATTCCTTTTTTTCGGTGACCTTTAGGTATAAAGGATCCTCACTTATTTCCTTATCTATTTACCCCAACGAGCTGGCATTTTTCTGGGACTATCCCGCTTTTCATTAGCGGTCCTCTTTCATCTGAAATCGTTTTCCCAGCCCCAAAAAAACGTCCTATTGAATGAATAAGGCAGCCTTGTCTGTTTGCGTCGCATGAGCAATCTTCTTTCTTTTAGTACGATATTAGCGTCGTTTGCCTTGCATCACTTTTTTCCTCAATAGCGAGCAGTACCAATTCCGGACCCATCATACTCCGAAATTCACTAACTACGGCTGCACGCGCAACAAGACTTAAGACAGAGTAGGAGAATGACGAAAGTGGGGCACCAAAGGGATGTCTGCTATTATCATGGGAGCAGTGTTAAGCATAGGCACGGAGAACACCCTTCTTTGGCGATGTCCAAGATCGCAATGGATTCCACCTTTACTCTGATTCTATTATATGATAGCGGTCTATGAGTGTTTGGCGTACCTACTTGATAGAGCTACGATCGTCACGATCAACCTTCTTGTTCTTTTGCTACGCTTTTTTTATTTAATATAATAAAGGATGATTGATTGAATTTAGTTCAAAGCTTCGGTTTTTTAAGGAGTAAAGGAAGGTAATCACAAAGAGAATATGTGGCAAAGGCAAAGAATGCATTGATAGAGGTGCGTCGAGTAGTAACTCGGTACACAGCTTTCAGTAAACGAAAAGAGATCATCATAACTTTACTTTCTATTAGCATAAATATATATAGTCATCCGTTTCCCTTATTCCTTATTTTTAAGTTTTTAGTTAGTTTTTTTAGGGTTCTTCTTACGAGGTAGGCTAGGCATAGAGCTCCTGTCTCCTCACTGAGAGAGCGTACCGATGCACTTCCCACATTGCATTGCTAAGGGCATCCTACTTAGTCTCAAGGTTCAATTATCATTTCATGATAATGATATATAGGTTTAACCCACTACCCTCCTTCTTGCAAGAATGGGTTAAGTGCCTACCAATCGATAACCAGATCTTGCTAAATTTTTAGGGCATCTATTGTTTCCTTGCTCTATTGCCTGTTTTTGAGGCTTTAAGCAGCTTTAAAGACGTCCTTAAGGGGATTTTGATCACATCGACAAGTTCAAGTTGATCAGAAACTTAAGTCCACACCTCCACTTGAACTCTTGGATTGGAGATCTTGATAGAGCTCTTTTGGACCCAAACCTGCTTTTCTTTCTTCTTCGCAGCCTTACAATGCTCGGGTTTGTGCCCGATAACACCACAATCACCACATAAAGCTGGTACCAAAACCCAACGAGTGAAATTACCTTTACGCGAGTAATGAGACTTGAATTTGAGTTGGAATCCCTTCATTTTTCATCAGTAGAACCTCTTTTTGTTTTGTAACTCTGAATTCGGCATAACTTCAACGCAGACCCTAGCATAGGCCAATCTTTCTCTCTGAATGGTGGGAGAATCACACCAAGGTAAATTGCCTATCTGCCTACTAAAGAGGTACCAAAACTAGGCGCCCTCTCTAGGGCAACCTCTTCCTGCCTCCTCCAATGAACTGTACCGAGAGAGAGGAATTGCCTCTCATCCTATTGCAGCAGGGACATTGGGCATATTAGCGGGCCTATTCCATCTACGTGTCCTTCCTCCCCAACGTCTATAACAAAGGATTACGTATGGGAAAGATGGAAACTGTCCTTTCCAGTAGTATCGCTGCTGTCTTTTTTGCAGCTTTTGTTGTTGCTGGAACTATGTGGTATGGTTCAGCAACAACCCTACCCCGATTTAATTATTTTGTCCCACTCGTTATCAATGGGATCAAGGATACTTCCAGCAAGAAATATACCGAAGAGTTAGTGCCGGGCTAGCTCGCAAAGAGAAGTGAAAGATAAGTTTAATCATAAAGATCGAGACTTTCCGGATGTATTTCCGTAAGAGTTACCTTTACTACCTACTTATCGTGAAATCGAGTTCACCATTGACCTTATCCCGGGCAAGGCACCTATTTCTATAGCACCATATGTGGGATGTCTCCGGCAAAGTTGAGGGAGCTAAAGACTAAGTTGCAGGAATTATTAAAGATTCAATTCATTCAGCTTTGTATTTCTCCTGGGGGTGCACCGGTCTTCTTTGTAAAGAAGAAGGATGGGTCATTCCAAAAACTATGTGTTGACTACCGGCAGTTGAACCGCCTCACAGTGCACAAGAAGTATCCACTTCCGCGCATAGATGACCCTTTTGATCAGTTGCAAGGAGCCCGTGTATTTTCTAAGATTGATTTACGCGAGGGCTATCATCAGCTGAGGATTAGGAAGGAAGATGTTCCTAAGACAGCTTTACGCACCCGATACAGACATTACGAGTTTTTAGTCATGCCCTTCGGGGTTACTAATGCTCCCGCGGCCTTTATGGATCTAATGAACAGGGTCACCCTTACCCTTACTGGATAAGTTCTTGGTCGTATTCATTGATTACATCCTCGTCTATTTTCGAAAGAAGGAGGAGCATTTGCGGGTGGTATCTGAGGAGGGAAAAGTTGTACGCAAAGCTCGAGAAATTACAATTTTTTTGAGGCATGTGGTGTCTTCCTTAACAACCCATTTCTGAAGTCCATTGCAGTCCTGGGGCTCGGGGAGGACACCATGCACCTATACACAAGAGATGGTTTAAGAGTTCTGGTTCGTGTTGAGTTGCCTCATTTTCCTTTCTCTTGTACAGACTCATCTTACTTGGAGGCCCCTGCTAATGGTACTAAAGGAAGAATCCAAGGGGCCTCGCGAGGACTACCACTGCTTTACATACACTTTTGGCTATGAAGTTCAAGTTAGCCCAACAATTTTCACTCTGTCTTCCATCTTCAGCAGAATCACGGGGACATATTCATTGCCGGGGGAAGGACACGCCTACAGACAAAAAAGTCTTTCAGACTTTGAAGTGTTAAGCAAATAGCTTTTGAGCGTCCTCATTAAAACAAGAAGCCCCAAAAGCTAACTCTTTGATTTCTTCATCAATTGTTGGTTCAAATTCTGGGTTCATACGAGGATTGATGAGGCTTTGATATTCATGTTCTCTTTCAATCTCTTCCATGTAATGTGCTTTAACTTTCCCCATCGGTTGTTCCTCCGCAGTTTTGATTTAGTTTTCAGTTAGTTTCGGAATCTTGGGAAGATAAATAATCAATTGCCTTTTAATTGTCAATGCTAAAACTAAAAAATATTTAATTGTTGGAATCTTTGTTAGCATCAACGCACTCAATCGTCTTCATAGATCCTTCCCCTGATAAACGACGCTCCCTTCTGGATTCCATCTTTTCCAATATGGGCTTTAAATCTATCGGAGGCTTGTTTGCTATTTCGTCCCTATATAATTGTTGACGCTGATTGCGTCGATTTATCGCCAACTCTGGGTTTTCTTTCTCTTCATCAGTAAAAGGGGCGTTGACGGAAAGAAACAATTTCTTTTTAGGATCATCGGTCTCATCTATTAATCTGTAGTATCGTTCTATAAATTTTCGTCTTTCTATCTCTTTAATCCCTTGGGGAACGGTCGCAACCATGGATAGTAACACGATAAGTAAGCCAGCTACGATCCAACCACTAAACGGAATAAATAAAGATAGAAGAAGATATATAAAAAATGCACAAGAACTAAAGAAAATACAGAAAGAAAAAAATCGTCCGCAGACAAACTTATTCGGGCTTTCTAAAAAAAACTGAAAAGAAAGCCTAAACACTATCGTGATTTCCCTTTTTAACCAAGTAATTAGAGTAGCAGAGAAAGAGAAAAGTAACTTTATCAAAAAAATATGATCTTGAAATAAGCGGATTGCTACCTTTATTGCCCACCAAAAATCCATCAATTCCCCACCAACGATCGGAGGATTGAAACTTGAAGCCAAACACCAAAAAGTTGTGTACAACACTCAACCATTCCTTGACTTTCTTTTTGAGGCTGGCGAGGATTGACTTGACTTGACTTGCTCGTAGTCTGCTCTTCGGTATAATGGGCTCATCACCGAAGTATATCCAATCTAATGGCTTGTTTAATGCTCTTTTAATTTTAAGAGCCACCTTTAAATCTGGCTTTTGAATTCCAGCCTCGTAACGGGCAATTGCCTTTCCAGTAACACCGATAACTTTACCAAATTCTTCTTTATTTAAACCCTCGGAAAGCCTAATACCTTTTAACCTTGCCCCGATTGCATGAGGATCAAAAACCTGCTTTCTTTGAACATCTTCATACCTTCTGTTGGTTTTAACACCATCATACAACCAATCAAAGGACGCCCCGAATTCATTACGTAAAAATAAAGCGTAGTTCGTACTGGCGGGTTGCAGACCTCCTTCGAACCTCGTTATAGCTTCCCTCAACTGATTAGATACTTCACCTATTTGGGATTGAGTATAGTTACGCCTCTGGCGTAACTCCCTAAAACGCAACCCTATTTCTTTCCAATCAAGGCTATTTTCCGGTTCCTTTTTCATACCCTCTTTATACCTTAAATCAAAGATTTAGTAAAGAATAATGAGACTTCTTTTGTCAAATTATTGACTAATAAATTACTTTTAATGCTTGACTTTATAGAATTTATCAGTCAATAATACACCCAACCAATCCCGCACTGCATCAGTGGGATTGATTACTAAAGCTCTCAAGCCTCTCAGCTTCAAAACACATTGATATCCAACCGCTGAGGGGCTTGAGAAAGAAAAACCATAAAATAAGGAATGAAATAATGAGCTCAGAAATACAAGAACAATTTAAAACCTTTATCTTTGATACAGCTAAAGAGAATTTGGGACGCTTATCTTTTGAATCTGGTAGGCTTTCATGGTCTGGGCAACGTAATTTTCTGGCAAAAGTTATTCAGGATTATAGGCGTGAATACGCAAGGCTGAAGGGCTTTAAGACCGTTACCCAGTTATGTCCTAAGCCTATCGATTTAGCTGGTGAACTCTTGGATTTTATAGAAGAGGAAGTTGATAAGCGCAGGAAAGAACTTCATGAGGCTGTTAAAGAATACGCTATCCGCATGTTGCCACAAGACCCAGCCCTAATAGAAAAAATCAATAAAGAACTTGTTAAAGCGTACATAGAAAGAAAGTTAAAACGCTATGGTGCTTCTCTTTTGATCGCCCGCCCTAGACGGGTCTTGGTGGATGCCCTTGAAGGTTATCACCAGGATCTTGAGGAGAGCCTAGGATAGGAAAGCCTACTAAAGGGTTATTCCCCGGCTATAGCTGATGAAATTTTAACCTCTCATTTTACTATCCACCTCAGCTTTTGCGAAAACAACGTAAAGCATAGAAAAGTGGCTTAAATCAACCCCCTAACGCTATTCATATGCGTTAGGGGATAATCTAAATCAGAAAGAAAGGAATATATCAAATGAATATTAAAACACTATTAATCACATCCATCGTTGCAACCAGTGGCTTATTAGCAGGATGCGATTTGGCAGGCTCGCCAGCACAAAAAAAGCTTACTCCAGTTATCAGCACTGAAGAATCTGATGTGGTTAGAGATATCGAGATCGAGGGTAGTGAAGAAGATTAAGAACTTCTGGATGGGGTGGTGTTTTACCACCCCCCTCAAAACAGAAGGCGGGACACCCCTCAATCAACAACAACAGAAAGGAAATCGAACCAATGAGTAAAATACCATAAATTATATCAGAAATCAATAGAGTATCAAATATTAAAACAATGAGTAGCAGAGAAATTGCGAAACTCACAGGTAAAAGACATGATAACGTTCTAGTTGATATAGAAAAGATGTTTAAGGAATTAGAAGTTACTGACCTAAAATTTGAGGTCAGTGAATTTGAAGGAACATACAAGGATTCTACAGGAAGAAGAAATAGATCGGCTCAAATTTGAGCACATCTATTTAGACAAAGTCCCTGAGGAGTGGAAGGGGGTGAAACCGTTTCACTCCCTTGGGGGAAATCAGAAAAACAGCGATGAATTATTCGGTACAGATCTAAGCGGAAGGAATAGATGATGAGTAATAATATAATACCATTCCCATTTGAAAACAATGATATTCGTACTACTGTGGATAAAGACGGTACTATTTGGGTAGTTGCGAAAGATGTCGCTGGAGCTTTAGGATATGAGTGGCATCATCACCTGTTAGACAAAGTTCCCGAAGAATGGAGAAGGAGGAAAAATTTTCCCACAGTTCGAGGGGATAAGGAGTTATCCGTTCTATCCGAACAAGGGTTGTATTTCTTCCTCGCGAAGATCAGACAAACCTAAAGCTTTACCATTCCAGAAGTGGATAGCAGGGGGTGTTATACCTACCCTCCGCAAAACCGGAGAATACAATATTCAATCTAAATCCCAAAAACCTCAAGTGTTTGTAACTGGAACATTGTTAAAAGAACTTCGCCTGTTGACAGATAGTAACGCTGGAAGGCTACAGAAAGCAGGAATTGACGATAACCAAATCCTCATATCTACTTCCCGTGTGATGGAGAGCATTTTAGGGGTTAATGCTCTTAAAGGTATTGATCTACCTACCCCCAACAATGCCCAATACTATAACGCAACAGCGTTAGGCGAACAATTGCCAATTACATTGAGTGGTAAAGAGGTCAACAAGAGGTTAGTTCGCTTGGGATGCCTTCTTGTTGAGCATGAACCATCGGGTTCGAGGCGACACATCTTGACCTCTAAAGGAAAAGAATACGGGGGAAGAGTGTTTGACACAGGCAAAAAACATTCTAACGGCTCTATCGTTCAACAAATCAAATGGGAAAGCAACATATTAGAGCTTTTAATAGAGGGAGAGTGATTATGACAGAACAACTTATCATTGAAAAGATGGATAAGCTTATAGAAGTTATAAAAACCATAGATAATACCTTGTGGGTAATGATGGCTGCGGGATCGGTTTATGTGCTAACGCTTATTATGACAAGGAGATAAATAAATGAAAAAAAAAGGGCTTACACGATTAGAAAAACTAAAACTAGCTTTCAATCTTATTATGATTGTTGGGGTTATCGGAATGATTCTGTGGTGGAAATGGAGATGAGAAATGTTGATGTTTTTATTAGGATTTTTAGTAGGGGTTATATTCATTGGGGTTGTTTTAATATGCGAGATACAATCAGCCCACGACCTTTCTTACCAAAGTGAGTTAATGTTTGGGTCTCATCCATCGGTTAAAAAAGCTAAACCCAATGAAAACCCTTCGCCATCATCCCAGCAAGACCTAAGGCAACAAATATTAGAGAGCCGAAAATAAACCTAAAATCTCTTTCGGCTCTATTAATTATACGCCTTTCAAGGCTATGTATATCTTCTTTAAGCTCTGTTCTAACACTAGCAATCTCTCCCTTAAGATCTACTCTAACATTAGCAATCTCTTCCTTAAGATCTGCTTTAGTCGCTAGATATTGAAACGCTGTCTCCATCCGGGCTACACGGATTTCAGCACTTTCCTTCTGTGGCTTTTTGTTTTACGGCGGTATTTGTCATGCCAATGATTATACATGTTTTAGGTTAAAAGAGTCAAACGCTTGTTTATTACTTCCGCCTATCCATATGCACAACATTATCAAACACTCCCCAATATTTTTTATTTAAAGTATTGCGCTACGGTAGGATGCATAATATATCGTTACACGCCGATGGTTGATTTGTTAACCATTTTTTTTTTTTACTTTATTTCTTAGGTTGGTTATGAGTAAGAAGAAAGCAGTGGATATATTTAGTGGAATGAAAGGGAATCCTAAAGGAGATTGGGAATTAAAAGATGTTGAATATATCTGTAAGATCCTTTCTTTAAATTTCAAACCTCCTAAAAGGGGGAGTCACTATAAGGTGTCTAGTTCTTATTTAAAGATTCATTTATGTATCCCAAAAGCAAAACCGATAAAGAAACCTTATATAAAGGTATAAAGGCTTTTGTGACACTATGTGAAGTCCGTATGGCAATCCATCATAGGAAAACTGAGAAAAAAGGAGGTATAGGGAATGATAAATATTGATATTAATAAATACCCAACACTAATTGTCAAAGACGATAATGATTATATTGCTGTTTCTACAGATCTCATAGGATGTATGTCCGATGGGAAAACACCAGAGGAGGCATTGCAGAATTTAAAGCCTGCTATGCTTGAATGGTTGGACGAAGCTGAAGAACGGGGTATTAGCATTCCTACTCCTGGTAGTGTTTCCTTAAATGCTCCTATTTCCTTTTTGAATGGAATTTTGGAAGAGGGATTTAAATTTAAAGAAATTTCTATTACAGGGAATGATGCATTAGATCTTCTTCTGAATGAAATAAGCCGTCATATATATCAAATGAAGGAGGATGAAAAAAAAATCCATACAAAACAGAAGAGAATTCAGAGAAATGGAAACATCTATATAATTTAATTGAGGCATTGGATTTTGACCCTCATTCTTTTGATAAAGAAAGAGAAAAAGAATATTTGCCTTATTTAAAGAATGAAAGCATAAGCTTATCTCCTTAGGTTATTTTGTGGAGAGGTTAAATGTTGACGGTTTAACTTTTCCATTTCTCATTTTACTCCTCCTTATCACCCCAACCTCACAACGTTATCAAACTCATTTTCAATCATAGGATTTCTTACTCTTAACCCTTTAATAAGGGTAACTCTCCTTCTATTATCACCTTTCCCTTCATTAGTCCTCTCCGATACAAATCCTTTTTGTATGAGCTTTTTTGTAATAGTTTGAGTGTGGGCGGTATGTCTGGACTTCTCTTCTTCTCTGAGATAGGTATTATAGCTTTCTGCTAAATCCGAAGTTTTCTCATAAAAATCTTCTCCTACTTCGCAATAATCATCAATCCACTTTTGGACAGTGTCTAAATCATATCTTTCCTCTTCAACTGCTTTTAAACATACTTCAGGAATATCGAGTTTAAAACCTCTTTGCACAAAATCCTTAACCCCTTGCAAAAACCATCTTTTCGCATCAAGGGCATAGTCTTTCAATCTTCCTTCTAAGGTTGGGTCAAACTTATCTATTTTTTTCTTAAAAGGAATAATGACTATCCGTCTCCAAATACTGTTATCGGTGCTTTTAATAAAAAGAGGTTTGTTGGTAACAATGAAAGGGGTAAAACTTGCTCTCTTCTTGACGTAGATATTTGATCTCATCAAGCGAGCTGATATTGTATCTCCTCCTGTTATCTGCTTTACAACTGCCTCGTTAAGTTCATCGTTCTCATTCGTCTCGTTAATGACAACGACCCGAGACCCAAAAGCCCCTACCATATTCGGATTAGGACCCCCCGCATTTGTGGTATGGGGTCGCATAATATCGTTTGCTTGCATATGAGTAATGTATTGAGAGCCAAAAGCAAATTTAAGAAGCTTCATTAAAGTACTTTTACCACTTCCTCCTACACCAAGAAGATTGACGAGTTTTTGGGATCTATTATTCCCATACAAAGCCATTCCTACGCAACGAGCAAAGAAGTCCATGACCTCATCGCTTTCAAAATAACCAGAGACGAGATTAAGAAACTTATTTGAGGGTTTACCCTCTACATAAGGCGTTCCCGTTGATTTGGTAATAATAAGATTCGGTGAATAAGGAACTTGCTTGCCGGTTTCCAGATCTAAAATCCCGTCTGTTTCTCCGAGATAGCGTTCATCACATCCTACTTTTTCTTCCTTTATGCGAAACAAATTGCTTGCTTCTAAAGCTTTTGTCGTTGAAACAGCTTTTGAATGCTCCGATATCTTTTTAGCTTGGATTGCAATTTTGTACCATTCTTTTGGGCTTTTGGCTTTTTTGTTTTTCTCAGTTTCTTTCTTTCTTCTTCTGACCATTCTCTTAAATCTGGTGCGTCGTTTCCGCATTTCTCCAGAAAACGCATCGCTTTTCCAACCATTGATTCATTTGACTCGTCGCAACGCAACCAAAGATGCTTATTGCGAACAAACCACCCACCTAAACTTTCAACATAGAAAAAACGCCCCCTATTATGACAGTAAAACAATGCTTTATTATAGGAATCCGTGAAACGATCGCAAAACAACCCATCAGGAATGATGTTTTTATGCTTCAAAAGCAGTGAACGCATCGTACTTCGAGGCTTGCCCTCTCCCCCGCTCTTATTCCACCCGCTATACCAAGTAAAGCATATGTGATCTTATACCTCTTGGACCTTCGAACCAGAGAATTTTTAACCAGGAATTCTCGTCTTGCAGTTCTTAAGTGAAGGGATTAGGAGAAAGAGTAGTTTAGTGGTGGGGAGGGGTTATTTCGGGACCAGTCGTCCATAAGCTGGATTAACATTTTCCCCGCCATTACCCCGGTTTTTGGCCTGTCGCCCCCCTCTGAATGCTTGATCATATCTAGGAAGTTTATGATGTGTTGGAGCTTCTCTGGACTAGCAGTTTCTAGCCCTAGCTTATCATAAATAGTGATAAGAACATCGGATCTCATGGCGATCCGATTAAAAGAGGAGAGAACATCCGAAATTCGATGTTTTACCTCTAGGAGGGATGGCGCAGCCTGGCCTGGGGCTCATCCCGCTGGGCTTGGTCATGGGTGTAGGTTGGTAGGGGGTCTTCCCCTTGCTGCCGCTGATTCAGGTCTCCAAACCTATTTTTCAAAAAAGTTTCCGCCCCAAGAATCATTCGGTTTTTCAGGACGAAGTTGACCCTCGACCGACGGCTCTATAGGCCCTTGATTAGAAGTGGAAGGGCTCGCCCCCTGCGCGTTTGGTTCGGGGGTGGCACTTCCCTCATAAGCAGAGGGTGTTCTTATAAATTGCTTCCATTCACCCGAGCTCGACTCCGAAACCGCACAAGTGCCCATAAACACTGTCAACACATCAGAAAACACAAAACCAATATTATAATAAACATAGATACGGATACAATAGCAAAAGAGGGAGGTGAAACAAAGAAGGGATATATAGATAATACATACAACTCGAGAGCCATACCTGGAATTTAAATGATAAAAATATTGACGAAATAGAAGGATAAGGCTAAATAAAAGGATGAAAAAGAGTACGGGATTCATTCCTTTCGTTATTCTATATATTCCAATACCAGAATCTTCTAGAAAACGAAATAAAGAATGGGCCACTATTAAAGTAAGAAAGGGAAGTAAATAACGAATGATAGCCATGCGTGTGGGATTTGGAGATAATATGTGCTTTTTTTTAGCCAGCCTAAAGAGGCTGTACTGGGCTGTGCACTTCACTTCAGCCCATCACATCAAGGTGACAGGATTCGAACCTATGGCCCTCTGTACCCAAAACAGATGCGCTGACCAGACTGCGCTACACCTCGTCTCACCCCCCCGGAGCATATAGATCCACCTGATAGATGAACACTTGAACCGAACCCGCCCATCCTTTTAGGCACAGGGACGCGAGAACCAATCCGAGTAATCAACTGCTTTTTTTAGAAAAATCTGCCTCCAGCAAGCCACCCCAACCCTACCGCCAAAAAGCCGTATAGTGCAGGAGCGCTCACATTTTTTGGCTTCCTCTTTTCTTTCTTTCACTTGAATTTGAAAATCCGGCTCGCTCCCGGCTACGTGTCCTTTGGACCCTTCGCCCGCTTAGAAGTGGATTCGAACCACTGACACAAGGATTTTCAGTCCTTTGCTCTAACCAGCTGAGCTACCTGAACCACTTTCCTAAAGTCTGTTTTCTTTATCGAAGAGCGCCCTACCTTACCACTTGACTAGTAAGGTCCTTTACTAAAAAAATCTATAGATATAGGGTTTTCGCTTGTTCGTCAAGCTTTCGAGCAGCTCTTTTCATTTTAACTGCCGCCTAATCTCCCAACATGCTCAAGAACCGAGAGCCGTCCAGTCCCTGGACGGCCGTAGGGAGCTTGCTTATAGAAAGAAGATAGGCCGGTCAAACAAAAAAAACGCGCAACAGGCTCTCCGTTCCTAGTCACTAAGTAGTGCTATTCGGGGGACTCCACCAAGAGGTTCTTTCTCTCACGCCCGCCCGTTCTGCCGGAGGAAATGGGATTCGAACCCATGATACAAGAAGATTGTATGTCGATTTAGCAAACCAATGCCTTAAGCCACTCAGCCATCCCTCCAAGTTCTTGATCTTTATTTGATGTACGGTTGGTTGCCCGAAGGGCTATCTGATCCGATCAACTGCCTAAGCCGTAGCGCGCGTACTCTTCCTCTATCTATGAGCAAGACTCTATCCAGATCTTCCCAGCATCCAAGTCATCAAAATCTGCCAGGCGGCGGGGCCCCCCACCACACTGAATGATGAACTTTGCGCCTACAGGAGGGTCAAACCAAGCCTGAATGGAATTCATATCTCCTTCGTCTGGTCGAGAAGGCACTGTGACTCTTCTATTACATTACGGAGAAGTCCATTTTCGTCATGATCGATCCACGTCCTACCCGGGCTTAGTAAGCTAGCTTACTAAGGCGAAGGACTTTTTTTTTTTTATTGCACGAGCTAGCCAGCCAATCCAGCCGTTTTCTTGCTTCCATCCGCCTATCTGATCTTTTGAACAGGCCTTCCGCTTCAATCAAATAGGCCATAGATATAGATCGAGATTCACTCATAAGACAAGCGACTACCAGAAGACTCTAACAACTCCTTACTAAGCAAGACGACTCCATCTCCTGACAGATGAGATTGGACTCAAGCCAAACAAAGGAAAGAAGTCACCACATACTTACTTAATTTTTAAAATTAAGAAGAAAACCAAGATGAGATTCTCAGCAAGTGGAGTGCTCACGCACAGAACGAGAGTATCAGATCCAGTTACGTCAAGTTTCTCAGGCTCCAAAGGACAGGCTTAAAAGCAGTAGTGAGGAACTCTGTACTCTTGATAAGGTACCGAAAAGTTCTCTTTTCGAATCACAAACCTATGAACTGAACGATGTTACCGAACTCAAAAGAGTTCCTGCGAATGCAAAACGTTACTACCTTAAGAGGAAAACCTTACCAAAACCAAGAACCAACGGGAATCAGTATGCAAGGCAGGCTCAGGCAAGCGAGTTCCTCGTAAGCGCAGCGATAAAAAGACAAGCAACTATGAGAAGGGGCTTGCCAGCTAGGAAGAAAACCAACCTGACATAAGGATTCTAGCTCGCCCACTTAGAGCAGATGGAGATTCTCGGACGGGGCCGGCACTCGACATCTATTAAACAACACCAAGGCAAGATCGATGCTTATAGCCTTTGTGCCAAGGAAAGATGTCCAAAAGCATCAAAAGCTTCTTCTTCTATAAGATCTGCTTCGGATGAAAGAGCTGCTTCTTCTTAAAAAAAAATCCTTCCTAACCGAAAGAATTAAATCCGGTAAGGAATAAAGAAGATAAGGGGAAATGTCAGCATAACCACTGCTATTTGATTGATCTGCAGCTCTTGCCGTTGAAGGAAGAAGTCTTGCTTTGGCTTGATTGCTTTCACCAAGTATAGCGAGAGTCGATTAGCCCGAGTTGTGTTAAGATAAGTGGCACTTGAATTTATAGACTCGCTTTAATTGAATGCTGAGGAGATTGATTAAAAAGAAAATCCTGATCTTCGAACTCTGCTTGAAGTCAAAACAAAGGGGCACAGGGAAAGCTTTTTTTTAGAATCTGGTGATATATCGTAGTCAAGGTAAATTAGCCAAGAGGAATCGATTTAGCAGTCCATACCAGGCTCCAGGTATATTTAGGAGTGCCCGGAGGAGCAAAGAGAACAACAGCAATCAGAGCTTACCCCTTAACACTAATTTCTGAGTGGCTAGCTTTCCTCCTTCTGTGCTTGATATTCAGAATATGGCACACCAACGATTCACTTACTTACTGGAATGAGGGAAAAGAAATGGGATCGACTATCGTAGGTAACGTAACGTTCGAAATCACGGATGTCCAGTTCAATCGGAGTAGCTTACGGACTCGGAACCTCTGGCTGAAAAGATTGAATGACTTCAAAGGGAGGTTTCCATCATTTTATTTATATACGCAATTCGTCTTTCTCAGGGGATGAGGTTGCCGCGTTTGGTACGGTGAGTTGCTAGCGATGGGGCGGGCATATGTGATATCAATTCCGCTTCTCTTTTCCTACCGTACTACAGCGCCCTCTTTACTTGATAGATCAAGAAGACTACAACCTATTTTCAAAAACTTGACTTCCTACCTGAATGAAACTAAAGAACCTTAGCTTATAAGACCAAAACAACTTGGACCTGCCGAAGAGACTAGAAGACGATATCATAGTTCTGAATGGCGCGCACTACCTGATGATAGGGAGTGCGGAGATTCAGCTCGAACTTAGATACGTATCTTTTCGTGAAACTCCTTCATTTTAAAGCAATCTCACATTGTTTTAAGAATTTTTCTATTTTTCTTTTTTTTTCTTGAGTTAAGGTCCCTTTTAAGTCTTCTAGTAAGTCTGGTTTGACAGTAGATAGAATGATTTTTTCATATTGAGAAATTCTGTCTAGTGGCATTCGATCACAGAATCCATTGACAGCTGCATAAATGACTAGAATTTGTTTTTCAATTGGAAGTGGTGCATATTGTGGTTGTTTCAGTACTTCTGTCAGCCTTGCACCTCTATTTCTTTTGGGCTATATATAAGGGGGAATACCGCTTTCAATTTCAAAGAGCTCTATTTCCGCCTAAGATCTATTCTTATAGATCAGATTCGAGCTTGTACTACTAGAACTAGGAGTTGAGATAGCGCGGAACACCAACACAATCCTTTGTTAAATATGTTAAAATACCGTGCGAGGAAACTACCAATATTTCATGCTCCCCTCTCTGGTGTTATAGAGGGGACTAGGGCATATTATCATTTAACTTCTACTATCGAAAAGCATCTCGAAATTCATTTCCGTCTTAGCCGTGGAAGTAAGAAATCAGTAGAGGATAATCCCCTTGTCCGTGAAAAAGTGCCTCTTATCCCATTTGATCGAGAACGAATTACGTAAGTAATCAAATAAACTGAATACCGATATGTCAGATCGAAGACTGCCTACTCCCAAAACAAAAAGTCGGGAGGAAGCTTAGAGCAATGTATATGCCTTCTAATGACGGATCGGGACATTGGTTAACTTGCTTGGGAGCCGACAACGATCGGAACCGAGAACAAAGATTTTTCCGGGAAGCACTTTTACTCCTTAGTCAAGCTTTGACTGACTAATGTGCAATCCCTAGGTGGCACTCCCGGTGGGTAACCATTCTTTTTGGATGTCCTATGGTAGTCGTCATCATGGTGCCCATAATGGATGTAAGATGCTATTCAGTTAGCTAGGTCGTGGCCGGCTGTGAGGCTTTCATTTCCTCCGCCTCCTTCAGAGGTCTTGCTTTCAGAATCAAATAAGGTTTTCAAACCGTAACTCCTTCCTGCTCTTCTGGGGCATACATTTAATATATGTCTTTCCTCTAGCAGGCTTTGTCTCATATCACATTACTTATTATATAACCTTCATCACCCGGAAATTACTTACTCAATGTCTAACTGTTTGCTGGCGGATTAGCTGGTTGGCAGGTTAGCTTAATATCCCACGCTTACTCGAGCTTACTTAGGATTCCCTGACTCTTTATTTGAATTCTTCCGTGGGATTTTCAAAAAAAAGAACCCGGCTTACTCTATTACCTTACTTACAAGATTTTTATCCCATTGGCTGACTCATTACAGGCTTAGAGGTTAGAGCGTTAGAGAGGGGGATTACTATCCCACCCCTATTATATCCTTGCTTTATTTACTGCTTACGGATACAAGACTAAGGGTTTTTTCCTGGTTTTAGGGTTTTTTTACTAACTAAAAGTCTGCTTACAGGGTTAGCTTACTACGCTGGGTATACTGGATTAGCCGGTTCGTCAGCGGAACCTTCCTGACTTTCTTTTTCCCGAATTACTCACTACTCCTTGCTGGTGGGTTTACTTCTACAGTACAACGCGGGGACTTCTCTATTCTATATCTTTTTGATCTCGCACTTCCTTACTTCTAATAGAACCAGGAGACTAGCTATAGCTCTTCTCTTGCGCGCTTCCCTGCTTTAGCTCACCACTCCACTCATGCTTCTTCTCTTTGTTAAAGATGGAGAACCCTTTTATTTTAGAAGAAGAATTTTCAAGGAATGTATGAGGCAACCAAGGGGAGTCATATTCAGACTGCGGAACTGCCTTCTTTCTTTGATCTGGAGCTGCTTCTTTTGTAGCTTGAATTTCGGTCGGCTTGTGATGAGGGCTACTCTCCTGAGGCCTCGTAGTAAGGATTCGAGTCATACTCTTCAACCGTCATTGCGGTGAGATCGATTGGTGGCGTGTGTGATCCTTTTCGCACGCCGTATCACACTGCTGCCAATGTGACCTTGGTAGGAGATGAAAATCCTATATTGTCTAGTGAAACTTCATGGATTCACGGCTCACTGCGTAGAGGCACCTGCTTTACTTAAAGACTGCTTAGCAGTACGATATACGATACAATACGATATCCGAACAGAACAGTGCTTGTGTCAGGAAATGAGCCAAACAAACCTCGCGCTCACGCTCACAGCAGGACCCTAAAGAAAACCATAAATAGGGAACTTCGCGGGAAGCAACTGACATAGAAAAAGAGGAATAGAATGCAAACTTCGAGTAGCACTAGTAGACAAATGCCACTGAAGGAACAGAATAGGCATCGAGCAGAGAAGAGGCCGCAAGCACATTCATTGATGCATCGAATGCTAGTGTTTTCGCCTTATCCGCGGTTAGAGAATCCTCTGTCGGGATAAAGGCAGTTTTCTCTTTTTGAAAAAAAGAAATTACCCTCCTTCCTTCATCTCAGATGCACAGTGAATCACGGAGCGAAGACTTTTTCCCAACGATTATTCCATCTTTCCATAGAATTCTTATATATTTAATATATAGGATGAGAAGGCGGATTCTGCTTCTTAGACGAGGAAGAAAGCAATCCAATCAGGTCAGTCCTGTCTGTAAAGGTGGCTGGGGAAGTAGTTATTTCAAATGCACCAAGGTATTTATCCAGTTTTATGAAGTGGAAAAGCTTATTCCTTCGATAATGAAGTTATTAATGCACCACCCAATGCTCCATATCCTTTATGTATGCCTTGGGAAAGGGAAGTTTATAATGGTGAGGATGGGCTACTCATTAGCGAGCATAGGAGACCTCCATTGCGAGCCATCTTTCTCTTTTTGCTTCTTCTCTAGGGGACTTTGGCATAGCTTTCTTAGTTACCACTCCTTCAACATACTACACTTCGACTGATTTCCACTCGCTGATGCGGATCTGGGAGGCTGGGTCGGCTAGCATTGAATACGAATAAGCTCTTCTTTCATTCCTCTTGTTAAAATGCTTTCTTTCCCTTGGCTTCGGTGCCAGCTAGGACTGGTAGCATGGTCTTCTCTTAGGCTTTCTCTTGGTGGAGGAATGGGAGCTGCACGTTAGCACTTGACTTTCTTACTTTTCCGGCAGAAAAGGACCTCTTATGCAAGACGGAAAGAGCCGATTCGCTTTCGTATAATAAAGAAAAAGAACAATAAGACCGTAACCCTACTACCAACCGTGCTACCAAGCCTTATCTTATATTGCTATACTATGTGCGGACCGGAGCTATAAAGCATACCATCGACAGAGTCCGGAAAGGCAGTCTTAGCACTGGCTAAGCAAATCCCATCTTGAAGTGAAGCAAGAGGTTCTTTCAAGTTAACTGCATGTATGGGATCTTCTCTGTTTACTGCTAGCAATCATATAAATAATATATAGTAAGGACAAGGACTATTAGCTCAGGATAAAGAAGCTAAAGAAGAGAAAATCTTAAACAAATGCTAAAGCCTAAGAAAGAAAAGCCTGGAAAGATGAGGGACTCAGTAAATACAAAAACAGGAAAGGATAAGGTAAGTTATAACGTCGGTCGAAAGAACGGGCGTGTGTCACAGTTGTCCTTCCCCAAAAAGCTGGCACCGAAATCTCGCTAAAAAATCTTTTTTATTACAGGTGTTATGAATTCGATTTGACGGTTCTCAAAAGCTTAAAGTCTGAATCCTCATTTTTGCTAGGGTCACGCGGACTATCTTTTCCCTTCAGTTCAGCCCCTTTTCATTCGGGTGCCCTCTATCAGTCCTTCTGGAAAAGATTCGTTACCCGATTGTGACTTGCTTTTCTCAACAAGCTACTAATTTGAATGGACGCTTCCTAACCACCACACCGGTATCTAGATTAAGTCTAGAAGGCTACAACTGGGACTAAAAAGAGAATACAAAAGAGAATCTCTACGATCTCCAAAGCCGACTTCCACTAGTGCCTCACACGGGAACGCTCACACCGTACGCTAGAAAGATGAAAAGAAGAATATGCCAACAAGGAAATATTATGCCACCGGAAATGGAGAAGCCAATCCGGCATAATAATGAAAGGATGCCGCCACCGAATGAAGACAATACCCACCATAGGGAAAAGGAGCAATTAGAGCACTGCAGTTCCCGTCCTATACTATAGTTCTCGTCCTGCCTTTCCAACAGGACAGACAGGTTTACGACTTTCGGAGGTTCGAAATGTATGGGGAAGGTTAAAGTATACGTCACGTTGCAATACGGATAATTGAAAGAGTGCCATTTGACCCAACTAGCGAATCTGTTTACTGAGTCGGCTTAGCACGCTAGGAGTGAGAGCTTAAGGTAGAAGGCAAAGTGTGAAAAGAAGTCGGTGATAGGTTCTTCGTCGATGGCTTGGCTTTAGGTCTATGTTATGGCGAATGGAAGCGCAGATTAGCAGGTGTCCGCTTGACTCAGTCATAGTCTAGCCGACCAACTGGTAGGCACTCAAAGCCTATGTTCACTAGATCAATTGAAAAAAAGGTATGGTAGTGATCTTACTCCACGCATTGCACACTTTGTTCATCCAAATTGTGCACAAACTGGGCATGGTGATGGGAGCTCGGAAAAAGGAAAAAATGGCTTCATTAAATAGAAGTTAACCTGGTTCTACCCTTTGAGGACAAAATCATCTTATTAAAAGAGAAGAAGCATCTCTCTTCCCTGAGCAGGCTACCCACTTCCCTTAGTCATAGTAGGAGTCGAAACTATGCCACCTCGTCAACTCGGGAAAGCTTCTGCGCTCCTCACCTTTGAAATGGAGGACTTGGTTCTGGCAATCACTGATAGACTTCCCCTCCTTCTGCTCTTAAACACTTTCTAGTGACCAAGACTCTTCTGATCATCATTTCATTCATGAATGAAAGTCATGATGGGAGAGGCAGGCTAAGTCAACCTTCCCCCCTAAGAGAGAATGTTATGCATCCTAATTGGAAGCGCCAGTAGTAGTCTAAATAATGTCCCTTTCAAAGTACAAGACAACAAGCCCAGCTAAAAAGGAAAGTGGTAAGATCTTAGATCTTGATATTACGATATCTTCCTCAAAAGGCCGTCAAAAGGCAGGTTGTCCAAAGACGATTGGGGAACTACGAGTGAGAAGGGGAATAGGCGCACTCAGGCAAGCATTTAAGCTTGGTATTAGGAGGTCGGGTCTTCCTCAAGTGCAATAAAGGTCAAACGATTTATTCTACATAGGGGATTCCGCTTTGTCGCCTAGTAAGAAAGAGAGAGGAACGAAAAGACGTCTTTTCCATAGTGCTGTCGCACTAATCGTTTCTTTGAGTCTTTTAGAGGAATTGGTCAACTCGGCAGGCTAACCTCAGATGGTTCAACATTGAATCCCGTCCCGTGCATTTAATGATAAGAGTCAGATGGACGATTCCTGCGCCGATTAGTTCTTCGTCCCCTAACTCAAAAGTCTTAGAAGAACGAGGCGTCGAATAGTGAATGGAATTTTAACTCTTCCCCTAACTCATAACAATCGGAATAGGTATTCGCACCCCTCACCCGAGGAAGACTCTGACCAACAAAGGGAAGTAGGCTTTCTGATAGCAACCGGAGATTTAATTAGGTATTCGACCCAGGATGACTCCTTGAACCTGTAACTAAGATCTGACTCCAATCCGTATTCTAATGAAAATCTACAGCAATAACAATGTAAGCCAATTAGCAAAGATCAAGCGAAAAACAAAGAGCAAGAAATTAGATCCTTACGTTACGCTCCTGGTCCTATCGAACCAGTAATTTCATCCTGGGACTCCTCGGCGCAGGAAGAGTGACTGGTCCAAGACAGAAGCCCATAAATCATTCACCTGTAAAGAAATCAGTCTTTCACTAGTAATGATTCCTTGCGGCTCACCCTCGCTCAAGAACGAATTCTGGAAAGGGGGATACCCATCTTAGGAAATTACCTAAGTAATGAGATGCGCCAAAGGTATTCGTAACCCTCACTCCGCCCCCTCAGACTCAAAAGTAAAGGAAGAACGAAAAGCAAGGCCTATTGAATCATTCGGAAGAATCATTCTAGCGTAAGGAGAACAAGTCAAGTAATAACGAGAAGGTCGATTAAGGAATCGCTCGAGCTGCTTCGCTCCTACAACCGACGAAAGCAAACTCAATCCTCGCCTCTAAAAGACTCAAAGACTAGACGTCTTTTCGTTCGGGATGAGCTCCTTAGCTAGTCCCAGCTAGAAGAAGTAAGCTTGCTTGCTTTCCTGGAATGGGAATGGAAACCTATTCATTCTGCGAGCTAGAAACAATCCTGACTTCCGGGCAATCAATTCAAGAGTTTCCTGGTTTTCCATTCACAGTGGAGAAAGACCTTTCAATCTGTGGTTACCGAACGAAAAGACTTCAAGAAAGACTCAAAGAAACGAACGGTAGTCGCACTAATCGTTTCTTTGAGTCTTTTCAAGCCTCTCTATCCTATCCGAGATAGCTAGTCGTCACCTTCAGTCGCAGCAGTGGTGCACTCCCTTGGTCTTTCTTTTGAAAGAATTAGCCTTAGAAAAAAGGGTAGCTGGCTTGATGATTGATCTCGGTGAGTTCCACCCGGATCAAACAATTCTCTTTTCGATTTTCGAAGCCGTCCATTAACTCAATAAAGGCTTGCGGGCTGTCACCGGTAGGGAAGAAGAGAGATGCCAATATAGCTTTAGTGGATCTAGTGGGAATGAGATTCTATGCCCAAGTCAGTCTCTTAAGAGTAAAGCTTGCATAACCACAGAAGTCGGACCGAGGACCAAGAGCTCGGGAAATCAAGATCGGGCATCCAGCTTTGCCGTAAGAACACTGACTTCGAACAAAGAAAGGCCGGCCAGGTGGTCTGGCTCCAGGTGTGCCCCAGAGAGAGTATCCCCTTGGAAGGGCTTACACATATTTACACATATAAGGGATAGCTGCGCTTACTTTCATTCATCATGGAAGAGGAGCAAAAGAATAGCGTAAGGTGAACTAGAGTGGAATTGAAAGACTAGATTGAATCAGTTTATTTTCGAGTCTCATAAGGAAGTTTACTAGCTTACTTGTTAGAGTAAGGAAAAGAGATGTTCGGCAAGGAAACTGGCAGTGCTTCCAAGATAGATAGTTGTTGCCACGGATCATAGTGCATTGGCCATGACGCGGGAAGTAGTACGTACATTGGTTCAGAGGTGGGGGAAAGAAGAATGGTATTTGAACCAGGGTGTTCCTTAAAGCACTAAGTGACTTACGGATCTCATCTAGCGTTCCAGCTACCTTTATCTGACATCGGGTTTCGAGATCTATTAGCGGAGTTTGTTAAGCACACGCACATTGACACATCTCTTTGTGTCTATCACAGGTGCATGATTGGATAAGTCTTGCCCCTCTATTCACGTAATAGACTCTTGCTATTTTATCTGGGATATTCTCTCTATTAAAGCATGAAAAGCAAGGCAATGAAATTCTCCAAATATCCAATGCCTTCGACGCTTTAAACTGATTGACCATTTCCAAAAGCACTAGGCGTGGTATCGTATAATAGAATAGAATAGGCTCGTCGTCTCTTTCCTGTTATGCCTCTGAA
>CANYBF010169090.1:0-10202 GCA_948192965.1 Dalechampia spathulata
AATCTCATTCCATAAACTCTTTATGGATTCTTTTGCACTGTTCCAATATCATGGACTTCAATATATAGTTTAATACTCCAAGTAAAAGAAGTTCATTTAAAACATTGTACTATATAATGAATAATGCCTTTATTAATGAAAATGTATAGTACAAATACACATGATGCTCTAGAGCATACACTAACATAAATAAATGTTATCATAGTAATGATAACATTGGACATTATTAATGTGGGTAGATCAACACATGTTGTACTTTCTTTAAATGGTTATTCTCATTCACTCTGACATGAATTATCTAAAGTAAACATATGGATGAATAATAGTACTCATTCATTATAGGCTTTTCTATAAGATTTCATATGGATAATTAATTTATATCTGTGAAACATAAATCTTACTCATACCAGTAGTACAAGTATACTTTGACTTGAGATATCAAAGTCATCTTAATTATAGATTGCTACACTTTAACTCTTATACTTTACTCCTCCAGTGGAGGTGTTCATAGTTAAGAGGTTAGGTAAAATATGATGTAATTAAAGATATTTATATATTAATAAAGGATTTACCACCTTATATTAAATATAAAGGTTTAATCTCAGTGATGTATGTAGCATTCTTTGATTTAAGATTCTTTGGCTAGAGTAGAATGTCTGGAAGTTAACGTATTTGATAAAGAAATGTTATGAATAAAGATTATGGTACATGAGACATTAAGTTTAGGGCATGATCTAACATACATGATTATGCATTGACTTGATATTAATCCATACTCAAATCTAAACAAGATAATGGATGGTGAAAGGAGTTTATTGCAGCAATATCAAATATGGAAGGGTTATGATTAGACTAATGATTGCTCAATATTTTGGTAATCATGATATATGATTAGATACCACTCTTAACTTATATATTATATTATTAAATAAGATTTAATAATAATACAATATGTTGTCAACTTGTTAAGAACTCAAAAGGTCATACATAAAAGTTAGGGGATTAGTAATCAAAAAAGGATAGTGATTCAATATGAGATATTGTTTCATGGTTATGATATAACTTCAATTTTTTATATGTATTGGATATATCATGAAAAGAGCTTGGATTTCATTCCATGATCATGCAATTCTAACAAGTAGAACTCCAGATATGCATGATACAAGGTTGCATGTGCCATACACATGATTAGTCATGTGCATGGCTCACATGACTTCTATATGCATGACTTGATAGAAAGAAGGAGGGTCATTTGATTGTCATATTGTTAGTGTATGCTCTAGAACATCATGTTTTATTGTAACTTAATATTGAAAAATTTATCAATGAAAGACATTATTCATTATTCAGTTTGCTTAAAAGGTTATTAACTAAATAATGAATTCCAAGATATTGGAACAATACAAGAGAACTCATAAAAAATTTATAAAATGAGATTCTTATTGTATGTAAATGTTCAATATCTAAATTATCCATGATTAATATATTATTAAGAATGAATATTATTAATGTAGTTAAGATCAACACATGTTTTACTTCCTTTTTAGGATGATTCTCATTCATCATGATAAGAGTTATCTAAAGTGAACATGTGGATGGACTATTTATGTTAGTGTATGCTCTAGAGCATCATGTTTTATTATAATTAATTGAATGATTTATCAATAAAAGGCATTATTCATTATTCAGTTTGCTTGAAAGGTTATTAACTAGATAATGAATTCTAAGATCTTGGAACAGTATAAAGGAATTCATAAAGAGTTTATGAAGTGAGATTCTTATTGTATGCAAATGTTCAATATCTAAATTATCCCTAATCAATGTATTAATAAGAATGGATATTATTAATGTAGTTGAGATCAACACATGTTATACTTCCTTAAGGGATGATTCTCATTCATCATGACAAGAGTTGTCTAAAGTGAGCATATGGATGAGCAGTAGAAAACTGACTTATTGGAGGCCTTGCTAATGAGATTTCATATGGATAATTAATCTATGTCTATGAAATATATCTCACTCATATCAGTAGTGCAAGTATCCTCAAGGCTTGAGATAATAAAGTTATCTTAATTATGGATCACTATGTTTGACTCCTATTTCTATTCCTCCATAGATAGTATTCATAACTTGGAGGTTGGATATAGTGTGAAGTAGTTGAAGGTATTTGTTTATCAATAAAGGATTCACCACCATAGATTAAATGTATGGGTTTTATCTCATTGATTCATGTAATATTTTTTATTCAGAAATCTCTGGCTAGACTAGAATGCCTATTGATGAATGAGTGTCATAAGGGCATTTTGGGAATAAAGATTATGGTGCATGAAACATCAAATTTAGAGCATGATCCAACATACTTGATTATGAATTGAGTTGACCTTAATCCATACTCAAACCTAAATGAGATAATGGATGGTGAAAGGAATTTATTGCATGGAATCTGATATGGAAGGGCTGTAGTAAAGCTACCATTTTTGAGCTTATCAATTTGTTGAAATATGCTTAGGATGCCAATAAGAAGAGTGCTTTAGAAAGAGTGGATAAAGACAAACTTGAGGAAAAGTTTAAAAAATGTTATTTTATAGGATATCCTAGAGAAACCATATGATATTACTTCTATCTTCCTTTGGAACAAAGAGTGATTGTTTCAAAGCATACATTTTTTTAGATAAATAATTTCTTCTAAAAGGAAATAGTGGGAGTAAAATTGAACTTGATGAAGCTCAATCACCATAATATGAAGCAGATCAATCAATTGATCCTACTGATGTAGAATTAGAACCTATGGAAACACAAGCTCCCAGATGCTCAATCAGAATAAGAACTATGCCCAAGAGGTATGGATTCATTGTACATGAGAATAAGGAAGTATTATTAGTTGAGAATGATGAGCCCACTGACTATGATGAAGTTTTAGAATGTGACTTATGGTTAAAGACCATGAAGTCTGAAATGGATTCTATGTCAGAGAACTAAGTATGGACTCTGGTTGATCAATCTGAGGGGATTAAGCTCATTGGGTGCAAGTGGGTCTTCAAGAAGAAGACAGACATGGATGGTAATGTGGTTACCTATGAAGCTCACTTGGTAGCAAAGGGTTATCATCAGAAATAAGGAATTGATTATGATGAAACTTTCTCACCAGTAGCTATGCTTAAATCCATAAGAATCTTACTTGTTATTGCTGCTCATTATGATTATGAGATATGGCAAATGGATGTAAAGACAACTTTCCTTAATGGAAACATGCTTGAGGAGGTGTATATGACACAACCTGATGGTTTTACATCTGATGATAACAATAAGGTGTGCAAACTTCAAAGATCCATTTATGGATTGAAGCAAGCATCAAGGAGCTGGAACATTCATTTTGATGAAGAGGTTAAAGAATTTGACTTCATTTAAAATATTGATGAACCATGTGTTTACAAGAAGGATAGTGGGGGTACATTTCCTTTCCTTGTGTTATATGTAGATGACATATTACTCATTTGAAATGATGTTTCATTTTTACAGAGTGTTTAAATTTAGAGGTATAAGGATTTGTAGAGATAGATCAAGAAGGCTTATTGGTCTTTCACAGTTTACTTACATAGATAAGGTGCTAAAGAGGTTCAGCATGGATCTTTCAAAGAAAGGTTATATACCCATGGTACATGGGAAATATCCTTCTAAAGCATAGTGTCCTAAGACACAAAATGAGAAAGATCGCATGACTAGGATTTCATATGCATCAATAATTGGATCAATCATGTATGCTATGTTATATATTAGACCAAATGTGGCATTCTCTTTAAGTGCCACAAGTAGGTTCCAATCCAATTATGGAGAGGAACACTGGTTGGCTGTCAATAATATCCTTTAGTACTTGAGAAGAACTAAGGATATGTTCTTGGTATATAGAGAACGGGATTTACAATTAATTAGGTATACATATGCCAGTTTCCAATCTGATAAAGATGATTGTAAATCTCAATTAGGACAGCAGATTCTACGATGGAGGTTGAGTACATAGCTACCTCAGATGTAGTAAAGGAGGTTGTGTGGATAAGGAAGTTCATTCATGAACTTAGTGTGGTTCCTATAGTGTAGAACATATTCGTCTATTTTATGATAACAATAAAGCAATAGCCCAACCAAAGGAGCCCAAATCTCACTAGAAGAGTAAACATGTACTCATAAGATACCACTTGAATAAAAAGATCATTAGTAGAGGAGAAGTAGAGTTTAATAGAGTTCCTATAGAGCAGAACATGGTGGACCCTCTCATTAAGGCATTGATACAAAGCAAGCATGATAGGCATGTAACTTCTATGGGATTGAAGTTTATGTATGATTGGCTCTAGCGCAAGCGAGAGTTTGTTAGTGTATGCTCTATAGCATCATGTTTTGTTGTAATTAATTGAATGATTTATCAATAAAAGGCATTATTCATTATTCAGTTTGCTTGAAAGGTTATAAACTAGATAATGAATTCCAAGATATTGGAATAGTACAAAGGAATTCATAAAGAGTTTATGAAGTGAGATTCTTATTATATCCAAATGCTCAATATCTAAATTATCCCTGATCCATGTACTAATAAGAATTGATACTATTAATGCGGTTAAGATTAATGCATATTATACTTCCTTAATGGATGATTCTCATTCATCATGACAAGAGTTATCTAAAGTGAACATGTAGATGAGCAGTAGGGGATTGACTCATTAGAGGCCTTACCAGTCAGATTTCATATGGGTAATTGATTTATGTCTATGAAATACATCTCACTCATATCAATAGTGCAAGTATTCTCAAGACTTGAGATAACAAGGTTATCTTAATTATGGATCATTATGTTTTGACTCCTATGTTTTATTCCTTCATAGGAGGCATTCATAACTTAGAGGTTGGATATAGTGTGAAGTAGTTGAAGGTATTTGTTTATCAATAAAGGATTCATCACCCCAAATTAAATGTAGGGGTTTTATCTTATTGATTCATGTAATATTCTTTATTCATAAATCTCTGGCCAAAGTAGAATGCCTATTGATGAATGAGTTTCATAACGACATTTTGAGAATAAAGATTATGGCACATGAAACATCAAATATATGGCATGATCTAACATACTTGATTATGTATTAAGTTGACATTAACCCATACTCAAACCTAAATGAGATAGTGGATGGTGAAAAAGTGTATTACATGGAATCTCATATGGAATAGTTATAGTCAAACTAATGATCTCCTAACATTTAGGTAGTCATGATGTGTTACCAGACACTGCTCTTGATTTACATATGATGTTATTAAATGAAGTCTAATAATATATTCATATGTTACCAACATGTCAAGAACCCAAAAGGTCATATACTAAAAGTAAGAGAAAGAATAATTATGAATGGATGTTGATGAAATAATATTTTTTTTATTATGAGATAACTTAGATCTTTTATGTTATTAGAAGGGGTATGAAAAGAGCTTTGATTTGATACCAAGATCACTAAAATCTGATGAGTAGAACTCAAGATACAAGTGATTTAAGTGACATGTTTTACATGTATGGTATATGCAGATTTGGACGGAATGAAATTAATTAATAGTCAATATGTGATTGTCACATGACTTATTCATGTGTGATGAATTAAAAGGAAGTGCACAGGAGAGATTTTAAGTCATGTATATGCAAGTCACATGCTTGAAGCATGTGACATGCACATGCATATGACTTAAGTAACCTAAAACCTAATTAGGTTTTTATAACTTATCTAACATAACTTTTAGGGTTATAGGAACAAAGAATTTTGGCTGCCTCCTTTCCTCTTTGGTTCCAAGCAATCAAAAGCTCAAGAACATGAAAATTAATTGGGATTTTTAATAGAAGATCAATAAGAAGAACTAAAATTCATCTTTCTTATCATCCATTCCTTTTCTATTTTGTTTTACTAGTCTCTAAACAAAACTTGTAATTTTGATTGCTAATCATTCCATTACTTGTGTGATAGTTAGGAGATCGTCTACACTTGGGGATTGAATTGTTTGCTACAATTTTTTATAAGGACAAGAAAGGAGATATGCTTAAAAGTGAGTTTTCAATCTCTTCTTTGATAATGTTCTCTATGTTTGATGTTTTCTATGAATAGAATTGCTAGATCCATTGTAAAGCATGTTTTCAAAAAGTTTTAAATTATATCTTCTGTTGTCAAACACATTTTCATAAACCAATTGTTTAGGACTGGCTCATTGGAGACCTTACCAGTGATATTTCATATGGATGATTAATCTATGTCTATGAAATATATTTCACTCATATTAGTAGTGCAAGTATCTTTAAGACTTGAGATAACAAGGTTATCTTAATTATGGATCACTATATTTTGACTCCTATGTTTTATTCCTCTTTAGTAGGCATTCATAGCTTAGAGGTTGGATATAGTGTGAAGTAGTTGAAGGTATTTGTTTATCAATAAAGGATTCACCACTCTAGATTAAATGTAGGGATTTTATCTCATTGATTCATGTAATATTCTTTATTCAGGAATCTCTGGCCAAAGTAGAATGCCTATTGATGAATGAGTTTCATAAAGGCATTTTGGGAATAAAGATTATGGTACATGAAACATCAAATTTAGGGCATAATCTAACACACTTGACTATGCATTGAGTTGACATTAATCCATACTCAAACCTAAATGAGATAGTGGATGGTGAAAGGAGTTTATTGCATGGAATCTGATATGGAAGGGTTGTAGTCAAACTAATGACATCTTGACATTTGGGTAGTCATGATGTGTGACTAGACACTACTCTTGCTTTACATATGATGTTATTAAATGGAGTTTAATAACATATTCATGTCAAGAACCTAAAAAGGTCGCACACTAATAGTAAGAGGAATGATAATCATAAATGGATGTTGATGAAATAATGTTTTATCCTTATAGGATAACTTAGATCTTTTAATTGCATTTGAAAGAGCATAAAAATAGCTTTGATTTGATGCCAAGATCACTTAAATTTGATAAATAGGACTCAAGATATATGTGATTTAAGATGACATCTTTTATATGCATGTCATATGTGGGCTTGGATGTGAATTGGTCCATATGTGAGTGTCACATGACTTATTCATTTATTATAAGTTAGAAGGAAAGGGCATATGATTATCATGTGCTTCTGGAGGGATTTTAAGTCATGCATATGCAAGTCACATACTTGAAGTATGAGACATGCACACACATATGGCTTAAGTAACCTAAAAACCTAATTAGGTTTTTAAAAGTTATCTGACACAACTTTTAGGGTTACAAAATAAGAAAGTTTGGCTGTCTCTTTCCTCTATTATTCTAAGCCATGCAAAGCTCAAGAACAAGAAGATTAATTCAATTTTTGATAGTAGATCAAGAAGAAAAGAGAATTCATCTTTTCTTCATCTATTCTTTTCTATTTTGTTTTACTAGTATCAAAAACAAAATAAGTTTTATTGATTACTAATCATTCTTGTTGTTTATGTGGATAGTTTATAGATCCTCTACATTGAGCATTGAGAAGTTTGCTATAACTTTTTTGACGAACAAGAAAGAAGGAGATCTATATAAAAGTATGTTTTTGATCTCTTCTTTAATGATCTTCTTATTGATGTGTTCTATGAATGGGATTACTAGATCTAATGAAATCATGTGTTTTGCAAATTTTAAATTACATCTTCTGCTGCTAAACACATTTTCATAAAACCAATACACATGACTTACTTAGGTTTTACAATGGGTAAGACATATCATATGTTGATTGGTTGAGCTAGCTTATTTATTATGACACATAAGTTGCCCAATCAACTCCTATATTCTGCCTCCTCTATTCTTATTCATAATATCTTATATAAAAGAATATAAAAATTCAAAGCTAAACAAGTAAGGAACATTCGAATTCAAAGAAGGATATTTAAGAATTCAAAAATAATATATCATCCATTCTTCTTCTCCTTTTATTGCATTTTTACTAGTCTTTGAAATGACTTAGTAATTCAATTACTAATTTGATTCTCTAACTTGTGTCAATAGTTTAGAGATCCTCTAGGTTGAGGATTAGAAATTTTTCCTACAACTTTTTTTATTAGCAAAATTGAAGGAGATCAACAATTACTTAAGCATTACTAAACTGCATGCCTTTTTCTTCTATTTTATGTTGCCTTTGATGAATTTGATTACAATGATCCATATCAAACCTACTTTTATAAAAATTTTAAAATTTCTCCACTATCATGGACATATTTTTATTCTAACAATGGTATCAAAGCCACAAGTTTTAAGCAATCATTCATTAAAATACAAAATATTTTCAATTGTCAACATGATTTTAGCTTGTAGATTTTAAGCAATCATTCAATTTTAATCTTTGAATATTTGCATAAATTTTTTTTCATACATTCCTTGATATGTTAACTAAGTTTCTATTAAAAAATTGCTTGGTCATCCAAAAAATGTTAAAGTTTAATTTATCAAATATGATTTTTGCATTATTCTTAATGTTCTTATGTATTATTGCATGTTTAATTGTTTAAACATGTTTTGATTCAATATGCTCATGTGTTAACATGTTAATAGAACATTGAGAATGTGTATTAAGTTGAATTAAGTATGTTTAATTTACTATTATTTTAATATGCACATAAGATGACAATATGGTTATGAATGACAGATATATGATGTATGCACAGGATATAATAGACACATGTTATTGTTTACTAATATTACCCATGTTTATAGGTATTATTGGATTACAAATACATATTTTATAATATAATAAAATGAACCAAAATAAAAAATTTTAACTCATCCCTTATAGGATAATTAATGATTTCCTTACTTTTGATACTATTAGTTATTCTATGGGAGCATGTTACACTAGGTTTGGGTGTGACAAACCTTTTTCATATTTTTTTGTACATGGATTCATATGTAATTTTCCTAAATAATTTATTTGAAAACCATAATTTTACATATTTATGGCATAAGCCATGCATATATTATATGTGTCACACCATGTGCATTAATAAAACAAATCAATATCCATGCATTCATGCTAACTTTGTTTATCATGTGTAAAAGAATTGATAAACCCATAATCAATTTGTTGAGGTATACTCAGGGTGCTAACAAGAAAAGCTCTAAGATGGCTATGGTAATGAGCTCTTCTAAGAAGAAGGGCAAAGCTCAAAAGAAGGGTAAAAAGCCAGTTCCTAAGCTAGGTGGTGTGGTAAAATCAAAGGTTGCAGAGAATGCCCCTAAGAGCATTTGCTTCCATTGTCATAAAGATGCCTACTGGAAGAGGAATTGTAAGGTCTACCTGGAGCAACTCAAGAAGGATCGTCCTTCTACTTCAGGTATATATGTAATTGAGGTTAATTCCAATATTGTTTCTAATAACAAAAGTTGGGTATTAGATATTGGTTGTGCATCTCATATATGTTATGATTTGCAGGGACTAAGCAGACATACATGTTACTAATGGAGTAATGGTTGCTACATTAGAAAAAGGAAATTATATTTTACATTTGACTTTTTGATACGGTTCTACATGGAACTCAAGAGAACATAAGGAGCTTCAAAGAAGACCCACTAACTCTTCCAAGTGGTCCAATCACAAGGTCACAAGCCAACAAATTTAAAGTAGCCATGAACTTATTTATGCAAGAACAAATAACAATGGAGCTACAAGAACAAGTTTTCTACAAGTGCTGGGCAAATTTAGAAGAGAATAGAGCCTAAAGGATGCCATTTGAGTCTAATCATGAAGCCATAGCCTTATTTTATAAGCCTATGGAGTAGTTAGGCATGTTGGGCCATAAGTTAGGCCTGTTGAGGACCCAATAAGGAAAGAAAGCTAGGCCAATTAGTAGCTTAATGAGCTTATACAAATTTCCATGTAATTATAGAATTATTTCTATTTATTTATTTATCTTTTAAGTTAGAGTAGGAATAGAAGACCAGGTCCTCCTTGGATTAAGAATTCCATATCCTTGAAGGACTAGGATTAAAAACTAGTATAAATAGGAGATTATGTAAAAAATTTTCATCACCTTTCAATTATCATTCAATACACAGAACCAATTTCGGTTTTATTTATGCTTATGCATTTTATGTATTTAGTTAGGAAGTGAGGATTTGCTTTCTTCTAATTGCATTAGGAATTAGGGTTAACTTATCAATTTAATT
>CANYBF010169096.1:0-11822 GCA_948192965.1 Dalechampia spathulata
CGTGTTGGACGATGTAACGATTTCCAATTTGCTATGCACTTAAGTTTAGTTCTGTTAACCTTGACAATTGGGCAAATATTTGTATGCGTATGTACATCTAAAAGTATATTATGTAGATCGTAAATTGACTTGTATGTTAGCGGTTCTATGGACTAGCATGAATAAGTAGGTTTGTGAAATGCTATGTTAAAAAAAAAAAAGAAAAATCAAAATTTTTACTACGATTTGAATGAAAGGAAAGTTAATCCCTTGTAGCGTATTTATTGGCTTTCGTCGAGGAAGATTGATAAGTACGTTACGGGAGGCATGTTTCATCGGGAGAAGGTGTTACATAACATCCAAAGCGACATCGTTTGCTTGTTCAATTTTTAAAATTATAATTTCTACTTTAATTATATTTATATTTATTTATACCTAATTTCTTTTTGCAAGGGATCTTAATTATGTCTCCCCTTTTAATCCTAGGTTAGCAAATCCCATCTTGAAATGTCTTTTTGTTGGCTTTAGATTTATTTTTATAATATATTATAATATTCATGGTTTTAGATATTTCTTCAAAAATAATATATATTAAATTTAATATTCATGGTTTTAGATATTTCTTCAAAAATAACATATATTAAATTTTACATTTATTAATTTTTAATATAATAATTCAATTATATTATTATTATAGTACAAACTATTTATGTAATTTTTAATATATAACTAATATTTTGAAATTTTTAATTTCTCAAATTAAAAAAAATGGCAATAAATTTTATGAAAATTAATAAAATTATTTATTGATCCAAGGATAAGTTAAAATATTTTATATAAAATTTTATCAAACGATAATTATTGATAAATTATATTAATAAATATATTTTTATTTATAATATTTTTAATTAATTTATAATAATTTTGATTAATTATATTTAGTAAAAATATAAAAGTAGAGACATACTTTTTAGATATAATTCTTATATATTACTTCAATCATTCATTCTTAATTTACTGAATCATATTATTCTTTTATCATGAATTATTGTTAGTTTTACAAAATGACACTTTTATTAGGTAACTTATAAGTATTATTTGTATTGAATTTTTTGTAATGTAAATAATTTATTTGTTTTAGTACTAGTAAATCTAATATGACTTGAATCTTATGATTTTAAGTGTCATATAAATATATCTTATCTATATTAATTGTGTTTTATTTAAAATTAAAAATAAATATTTTATACAATATTAATTAGTAAATTATTTATAGATCCAATCATAATAATAATATAAAAACTAATTTTTGATATATGTAATATATTATTAATAACTATATATATATATTTCAATAATTTAGCATTTATATATAAATAAATTATTAATATTATATAATAAAATAAATTATATAAAAATAATAAAATAAATAAGCTAACTCACGAGCTTATAAACGAATCGTTTCATGAGCTCATAAATGAGTTAGTTCACGAGCTCATAAACAAATCGATTCACGAGCTCATAAACAAATTAGCTTACGAGCTTATAAATAAATTGTTTCACGAGCTCATAAACGAACCGATTTATAAGCTCATAAACGAATCAATTTACAAGCTCATAAACGAATCAACTCACAACCTCATAAACGAGCATGCTCATAAGCTTACAAACAAACCAACTCATGAACTTACACGAATCGAGTATCAATAAAATCAAACTTAGCTCGTTTATAAAATAAGCTTCAAAATCAAACTTAAGCTTGACTCGTTTAATTTAATGAATAAGCTTTTAACGAATAGAATATCAAATAATTGACAAATGACTTATCTCATTTACACCCCTACCTATCATCATTGTTTTAGAATTTATTTTTTGTACCATTAAAATTTTAAAATATTTGAAGGAAAATATGCAAATACAGCAAACTGGAAAATCAAATCAAGGGGGGACCTTTTCAGATATTTTTCTAAGTTTTTAACATTTTGAGTGTTGGCAAATGAGTTGATTTAGAGAAGGAAAACTGATTAGATATATGAGATGTGATAAAGTGAAATAAAGTTAGTTATGTTTGGACATTCAATCACCACTCCATGGTCGACAACACCGGCAATTGCTAGTCAAAAGGCAATCATCCACACCGAAGAAAAGTAAAGGACAGGACACTCACTCAATAACGCAATCTCCACCCCCACCATTTAAGCACAAAGGACTACACTTCATATTAACAACCCCTTTCTACTTCCCTCCTAAATCCTACTGGTTAACATTTCTACATCATCATAGCAACCCAATTTACACCCCCTACTGACCCGACATGAACGACATTGCCCTCCTGAATTCTAATGATTTCAGTGCTGAACTTGGAAAGTCCTTGTCGTTTGGTAGATATATTCCCCCTTTCTGAGGCAATATCACCTGCCTGTTGCTCGGAGACCCCACTTGTTTCCTGTTCTTCACATATTTAAAGAACTCTGCTACTTGCCGAGCATAGCTGCGCACCCAAATCATTATTCATATATAAATTAGTTTAACTGCATTTGATACGTTAGCCAGAATCCATACGTAAACATAAATATTATTAGCCATGGAAAATTAGAAATGCATGTCACACCAAAAGCGCATGAATCAGTTGATACCACTACATACAGAACTAACTTTCTCATTTGCATTCTAATAAAACTACGTATTTACGAGGATGAGGCAAAAAAGTCCCAAGATATAATAATGCCCGTGAATCGAACAATGAGATGCTGCAGACTATAGCCATCAGCTTTCAAAATCAATGACATGGGTCAATGTTTCTTGAATGTCATTAATGCCTCAGTACAGAGTGCAATAGATAAAGGTTCGGTATATCATCACATGCTATTACATCTCCCAAACCAAAAGATGAAACAAATTAGTAGTGAATGATCTGAACACAAATCAAACCAATGGATCATATGCAACAGGTAATAAGAGTTGACTAACACAAGTCAAAGAATATATAGAAAATGAAACAAAACTTTTATTTTTTTCTCCTGCTTATAAGAGAAGACATTTAAAAAAGGAATTGCTTTCTTACTGCTCTTTCGCTTCAATGTCTCTGCTGAAGTCAATGTTGGCTTCACAGTCAAGAACCAAAGCAGGCACCTGCACATGAAGCAGGCAACGAAAGCCATCTTGATATTCATTATCATGTAAACATAAAAGAAAATGTCTGTCACTCTTCATGTGTTTTGTGGTACCTTTTGAATACTTGAATGCATATGATCCCCTTCCAAACAAAACACACGATCTCTTATATTTGGATGCAGAGAGTTATCCAGTTGAGCCGGCAGTTTGCTAACAGATAATACTCCATGATTGCCAGTTTCAAAAGGGAAAAGCCAGCTCTCATGCTTTTCATGCAAGTCACGGAGATAATCCAGGCTCACTCCACCCTCTTCTGCTCTCTTTCGTAGCTTCATTCTCTTGTGGCAAGTATCAGGACTTGCTCTAAGATATATAAAACCATCGGGAATTAAACCAGGCAAGACTGACACAACCGGATCAAACCATGAGTCATAAATGCTGATCTCCATTTCATTCATCCACTTTGCTTCATGCACAGCTCGTACAAAGACCTGTATGTATCAATTAGTAATTAGATTGAACAAATTATCATCCTGGAAACTTTTAGATCAGGAATTTGTTCCTCTCAGATGAAATAAACCAAACGAGACAGAATTGCAAGGTTTTGAGCCTACAAGTCGTGCCATTAAACTTGGTATACATGTAAAAAAGTTCATAAAGGAAACGATGAAAGAATCCAAACTTTCACAGGAAGATAAAAGCTGACATGCCTTCACTTTAGAGGCTATAATGAAAATCCCAAACTTATGATCATGTTAGAAAATCAGATTTTAGAAAGATATGAAAAATAACAGGGACTTGCCATTCTGTCGCTGAAAACACTTCTCTCCATCAACCTGAGTGGCTTTACTCCAGCAGATGACTCTCTCTCCTGCATAACCCTCGTAACAAAGACGTAATTCTGAAAGGTATAGGCATACCTATTTGGATCAGCATAGAAGGCATCCAGTATATTGAAGTGGTCAGGTCCAATATCTTGCCACTTATCAATCGGTTCTGGCACCACTTCAACAAGATCCCGAAGCTCAATAGTATCGCTCACTATTCTCTGAAGAAATGTTGTCTTTCCAACACTAATATTCCCTTCAACACAAAATGTGATTCGATCCTTTAGTGAAGTTTTCGCATTTGCGTTAACATCCTTTAAATCTTCATCCACACTCTGTTTAATGAAAACTGTAATGCTCTCAGCATGATTTCGGTGAATAATTCCTACAGAACTCTGTAAATACTCGACCATTGTCTCATTAGCCTTCCCAAGAAACTGCAAAATATGTGAAACAGAAAACATGAGAACTGGATCAATAAAACAAACAAACTCATCTATTGCGATAAACCTTCTGGTGTTTACATCAAATACGGGATTTAGCATCATGTTTTTATCAACCCAGTTAAAAGAGCTGACAAATACACAATTGCACAGACTGGTATAGACTCGAGAGCTCAATTGAGCTGCTGAAAAACATTAAAAAAGGGGAAATCTTCATTATAATGGTTATGCTTGCAATAAAAAAAAAAAAGGAACAAACTCTAACATATCAAAGCTGGCAATAGGATATGAAAATGCCAAAATGCACATGGGTTTATATCGATAACATAACCATGCCAAAGAACAAGAAAAAGTAACTAACATAACTAAGCACATTTTTACGCCATAAGCAAAAAGAAAAAGTCAAAAATATTATTACCTTATCCTTATAAAGCTGCTTAAGTTCAGCCATTCCTCTAAACCCTTTCTCCACCAACTTCTTCAGATTCTTCGGACCCACTCCTGGTATTGTCAACAAATCTGCATTCCCGTTATTCTCCATCAACTCACTCCCTCCTCCCCTCTGTCTCCTATTATTCACTCGTAAGGCCCCTTTTCCGTCTTTCTCCTCCCCATCCTCTCCACTCTTCACTCCCTTAAGTGCTGCCATCGCTGGAAACACTGGACCACCTGTACCAGCGTCAACGACGGTCGTGTTGTACCAAGCAGGCCGGGGCACGACCCATGCCCGAAAGGGAACTTTTACCGTTGCGCAACCGCAAACATAAGAGCAATTTCTTAAAGGGAGCGAGGGTCCGATGATATTGGGTTTTCTAGCAACACAAGCAGCAAGACTGCCGACAGTGCCGGATAAAGGAGCAACCGGCATCGGTATTTGAGGGTAGGGTTTAGTAGAGAAAAGGGGCGATTTGGGCTTAAAAAAAGGAAACCCAATAGACAAAGAGTGAAAATAAGAAGTGGGTTTGTTCGTAAAGTGAAAAAGATTGACGCGTAAACAGGTATTACAAACAGAAGAAGGATAAGAAAGAAGCCGGGTTGAAGGGCTTTTCTGCAACAACTTCTGCATCCCTTACTATTACTTGCATTTCACTAACAAAAACAGTATATTTGTCTTGTTCGTCTACATGAGATGATGTTAGACCGAGAGAAGGAAGAGGCGGGAAGAGTGGAGTTGTAGAAAAATAGGGTTTTGACTAAAGAGACGAAAAGATATCTCTTTCTTTTTTCTCTAAATAAAAAATTTGATTTTAGGGTTTGAAAGAGAACGCAATTAAAATGTTTGTTTTTTTATTTAGTTCGGTCTGCGATCAGTACGGCGTCGTGTCATGGATTTACTAGGAAGAATAGAGAAATGCTATTCCTCCCGCGGATTTTCATTTTCAATATTTATCTCGGTTGTGCATTTTTATCACTGCTATGACCTAAAATCACTATAAATTATTTACTTAAATTCTAAAAGCATTTTCAAGGTCTTATAGAGAGAGTTGTTCTGTCTCTCTCTTATCCCATGTGGGCATACCATAAACGTGTGACATTTTCATTGCAGCCGTGGCCCCATTCCAACCTCACCTCTAAACCAATTTCAACTCACCTATTCACTGACCCAAATTAGCAAATCCAAATTGATTTAACTGATTTCTTTGTTTAATAAAAATGCTAATTATTATTTATCATTTGAGGTTTAATCATGAATCCAACTTTTAAGCATAAGTTAACTTGCTTTATGAACAGAATCTGCTGGAAGTTGCTTCCTTTGTATGTGCAGTAAACTTAACTGAATCAGCTCGTAAAGGCTGTCCTTCAACAAAACCATTTGCATGTGGAACTTGGGAATGCGAAATTAAGCTTTCCATGGAGATAATCATGACAAGTTTGCGAGCCACTTCCTCAAAAAACTATACATACAAGATGTAATACACTCGGATCTAATTCCCATATGGAGGCCCCAGCGGAGCAGTTACAGCATCTGCCCAACCATGTCAACTCACAGGCTGCTCGTCACTCTCCATCAAGTGAAACCATGCGCTACACTCTTCCCAATTTGATGGCGGAGTAACCCTCTTGCGGATCAACGTTTCCACAGTTGGGCATTTCCTTTTCCTCCCACCTCGAGGCCTCGTCCTGAACTGCTCCTCGGATGCTTCGAAATCACCCTAAACCAACGAATAATCAATTCAAACATAATGACATTAGTTTTTGTCCCTAACAGTGTTTACTAAGTTTTGAAATGACGAGCAAAAGCTTGTAGTTGTATTGTAGAAAGTGAGCTCGCAACTCACAAGAGTATAAACATGGCTTCCTGACTTTTCATGATTATCTCTGACATGCTTAAATGAAAATCTCATTCCACATCTTGAAAATCCACAGGCGTAAGGCTTCACTTCAAGGTGGACAGCCTTTACATGCTGATTCAGATTCGTTTTCTGCAAATACCAGGAAAATGTGAGATAAAGACTCAATTGACAGAGTTAACTAATAGTGAAATTGAACGGAGGGAAAAACGGAAAAAGAACTGTGCACCGTCTCACATTAGAAAATGTATGGCAACAACCCTCGAAATGGCACTTAATTCTCTCCGACAAACTGCCCTCAGATTCATGGGTTCGGAGATGTCTCTTTAAGTTCTTTTTTAGTTGTTTTATACCACAAATTTCACAAATCATATACTTGTGGCATGACTGGATGTGGGCTCGAAGGCATTGACTGTTGGAGAAATGCTCCATGCAACCGATTTCTGCACAAATCGCCTCTGTGGCATCCAATTTAACTGCATAAATAACACATCCACAGGTAAATATATTTACTAAATTCCAAATCAAGTACACTCCTTGCTTGTCTTGAGAATACCAGAATGGTAAAGGGACAACATATGAAATCAAAACATAGACAAAAATATATACCGTCCCATTATATCCACCCATAAATCCAAAAATTAAAATGCACACCTTTCAAAGAAAGAGGTTGAAGATAACAGACAGAATCACAATACAAGCAAAAAAAAATTCAAACTTACCATGAGAATCTTCATGTTTTTTCAACCTTGAGAGATATCTGAATGCCTTTCCACACCCACGTTCCTGGCACACATGCTGCTTTTCACCAACATCAATGGAAGGAGAACTCTTACCATGCAGTTCTTTGACATGCCTTTTCACATTCCCTTGGAAAAGAAATTCATGGTTGCAATTATCAATAGGACAATTGAAAAGCTTTCCTTCATGTGTAAGCAGGTGGCGAGTTAAGTGATCTTTACGTCTGTAACTGGCATGGCAATCATCAACTGAGCACACATATGGCCTCTACAATCAAATTGCTTATAAATATTAGATGCAGCAATGACAATCATTGTTAGTAACAACTCATTCTATAAAGATGCCCCCGAACCTCATTATACCAGGGCGTGATAGAGGCCCACTTGAAGGAGCTTCTCAGGAGGTCTCCCAACCTGATACTGGTCCATTCAAGTTCTAACTTGCAGCCTCTTGCATTTTGGAGTTCTTTGAGTGGGATCCAATGCTTCACGCTATCAAATCAGATGTTTCTATTAACCAGACATAGCATTCCTGCAGAAATTATACATTTTCAAAGGCTGGCTGAGCTAACCTTAACGCTATTAACAAGGTAATCAGAGATGTAAGTTAAATATATGATTCTCATAAAGACAATTAAGAACAATTCTTTATATATTAATTTCAAAGAGCTGACAACACAAATTCAGAGATGAGAATCAAAGGAAGTTCGTCTAAATAGACATATATCCACATTCTTTGCTTCTGGCGAAGGCTTTCAAAAAGCAAAGGCGCAATGATTTTTTTTTTTAACAAAGCATTTCCTGCATACAAAAGCCCTGTAAGGCAGGCACAGATAAAAAATAAAAATAAAGATCATAAACAATCAAGATACCTCAAGTGAATGACTCTGCATGTGTTGTTTCAAATATGCCGGCTTTCTGAAACTAGCACCACATTCTTCGCAAATATTCAATTTCAATTTCCTAGAGTCTTCACCTTCATCAACATCTTCCATATTCATCTCTTCCTAAACAGTTGGACGAGCAAAAAAAAGAGATAAGATAATGGTCCGCAAAAGCAGGATCATAACCAATACTATGGACGATTTTAGTAACACCTCCGATTTACAGTAACCTAAAATCATCTCAATTTTCAAAAGTCCATGCCACATTATACTCATGTTAACATTACAGAGAAGAAAATGATAATATCTAAGTTTTGCTCGAGTATTCAAACAGTTTCCGCCCCAGATAGTTCTTATAATAATAGCTTTCCATCTATATTCAAATGAGATTGATCAATCCCGTAATCAACTGTCTATCCTTTCAAAAAAATCTAAAAGACAACCAACAACAAAAAGAACGGCACATTGAGCTAACGGAAACGAAAACTATCGAATTCCAAAAAATAACATAGCAAGCTTCCAAATCTAGCGGAGAAAACAAAGATACCAGTTACTCAAAAAAACACATGATCTAAACACTGGACAAAAGATGAAAAGGGACCTTGTGGTGCGCCTGAATGTGAGAAGCGATGAGGGATTTCTTCGATCTACAAATTCCACAGTAATCACAAAAGTAACGTCTGAGATCCCTGGAAACTGGCCTTGGAATTTCGTCTTTTGATTCTTCCATTTTCTAATAGGCTTCTACAATGAGGCAAGCACTGTGTTTGATTCCTCTCCAGGTCTCTGCAATGAGCGCTGCGCCATATTGACTTTTATATCAGCACGAGATTCCTGAAAACCCTAACAAGTTTTTTGAATTTTTTTAAAAATTAATGCTATATTTATTTATTTATTTTAATAAATATAATTGTTTTGAAAATAGTTTTAAGGAAACTTTGAGATTAATTTAAGAGATAATGAGAGGAATAACGTGTTTTACACTTATTTTGATAAATGGGATAATTAGTTTGAAAATCACTTTGAGGAAGCCAATACGTGCACGATTTATAATGGTTCGGCTTAACTCTTGCTTACGTCTACTTTTCTTAAGTCTCAACTTAGGATTCTACTAAAAACTCAATCAATTACATAAAATGATTCCACAAATGAATCCTAAACCTCAGTATTTTCAAGGCTCACACTTAAACCTTTACAAGAATCAACCTTACAATCTCTCAAATACAAATTAATGCCCAAACATTAATCACACATAACCCCACAATAAGAAATCCTAACTCTAGGAATGTGGGAATAAAATAGAGAGAAGGTATTTGATAGCTTAATACACAAAATACAAGTTAACTTACTTGTAATTGACAATAACAGCTTAAAGGAATAGAAGCTCTGCAAAACTAGTCGTTAGAATCAAAGATATGAAAAATTATCTCTGAAAATAGTCGTTAGAAAGGGTTTAAAACCTTTCTAATAAGTCACGTATGGCCGTACTAATCTTGTATGCTCATACAGATTTAAAAATCTCAATGAAAAAATGAGAGGGAAATGTGATACAGTCGTATCATCATTTGGTACGCCCGCACCAAACCATTTTTCCTGACAAGCAATTTTCCTGCGAGCTCATGTACGGCCGTACCATCCAATGGTACGCCCGTACCAAAACAGGTTTACTGACAAATCATTTTCTTGCGAGCAACGGTACGCCCGTACCAACCAATGGTACGCTCGTACCATGCTCTATAAAACAGTTCTAACTAGGTACGGTCAGTCGTATGGCCGTACCACTTAACTAAGCCATTTGGTACGCTCGTACCAAAACCGGTACGCTTGTACCAACACCAAAACTTACATTAAAAAATAGCAAATAACTTAAATTGATTCACACTGGAACCTGCACGGAAATCAATAAAATTTGATACACAAATCTTAAACACAATCCTAAGTGACAAACTCTAAAGAACCTAGAGCTAAAACAACTTAAAATGATCAGAAAATCAGAAAGTTTAAAAAGGCACTAAAAAGCAATGAAACAGTAAAATCAAACAGTAAAACAAAGTGAAAATGAATGAAAATAATACCAGAATAAGAAGTAGGAATGCGGGCAATGTAGTTTGGAAGGAGTGGAATGAGATTGCAGAGGATTTAGCTTAGGAATTTGAGAGAAAACTGAGTAGAAAATGAGTGAAAAACTGAAAAATCACGTTTAAAAAACTATTTTTCAGGTCGCGTACGGGCGTATGAGTTGGGCGTACGGCCATACAGGACAAAAATGCCTTGAAAATGCCTTTCGCGTACAGGCGTACGGGTGACACGTACGACCGTACCAACTACAAACGTTTAGAATTCAGGATCGCGTATGGGCGTACCAAGCAAGCGTACGGCCGTACGAGACTTTCAGAAGAAAATTTTAAGAATGAATGCATACGAGTGTACCAAATTTGATATGGCCGTACCACATGACGTACGGTCGTACTGAAATAAGTACAGGCCATACCAAATGTCATACGGCCGTACGGGGACTTAAGAATGAAAAATTTTTGAAAGTTTTCTGAATTTTTTGAAGTTTTTAAAGTCCACCAATCACTCCTATTTCAAAAATGACCTATATATCATTCTTAATTCTTGTTTGATGAAATTTAATCATTCTTCACTCTAGGGTTTTGTAAAAATATCTGTTAATTGATGAGTTGTATCAACAAATTCTAATACAACCTGTTCTTTTTGCACATTATCACGCAGAAAATGATGCTTAATATGAATATGTTTAGTCCTAGAATGCTGAATAGGATTTCTAGACAAGTTTATAGCACTAGTGTTATCACATTTGATAGAAGTGCAAGAAACACAAACATTGTAATCCCTTAATTGTTGTTAAATCCAAAGTACTTGAGCACAACAACAACCTACGGATATATATTCAGATTCAGCAGTAAACAAAAATACACAATTTTGTTTCTTGTTAAACTAAGAAACCAAACAATTTCCTAAGAAATGACAAGTTCCTATCTAACAAATTTCCAGCAAAATCAGCATTAGAATAAACAATCAAATTAAAAGAATCATTCTTAGCATACCACAAGCCATAATGCATAGTTCCAATCAAGTATTTAAAAATTCTTTTCATAACACTTAAGTGAGATTCCCTAGGAGAGGATTAAAATCTAGCACACATACACACATCAAACATAATATCAGGCCTAGAAGTAGTTAGGTATAACAAACTACCTATCATACCTCTATATTTCTTTTGATATATTTGCTTGCCGTTTTCATCCAATGATAGTGTGAGCGCCGGTTTCTGCCGGGGCCTAGAGCGAGGCTTGCAAAAGTCACGGATCGGGGACCGCACTTGGCGCGAAAGTGCAGTCTTCCTAAGGGGTTCTCTTAGGGAATGATATGGACTCGAAAGAGTCGCAAGGGAGTCGCCACCGGATGGTTCTGGATTGGTCCAACCGACCCATAGCATGAGTGCTAGTTAAACCCTTCAGAGATTGGGTTCGGGTGGTGGAGATCTATTCTATGAGTTTCCAAAATCGATTTTACCATT
>CANYBF010169250.1:0-13844 GCA_948192965.1 Dalechampia spathulata
TAATAAAAGTCAAAGAATGTTGACTTAAATTGAACATATGGTAAGGTGTGACTTAAGGTGAGTTATTAAGATTTAGGATGAATTTAAATAAGAACCAGAAGGATTATTAAATATGATAAATGTTATTAAAGGTTTATTTGAGTTATTAAATGAATGATACATTGAGGTTAAGTAAATTATTATAGAACTTATGAAGACTTAAGTGATTAATGGTTTGAGCATGATAAATGATTTAAGAAGTTCATTAAGTCACTAATTAAGTAATAATATATGGTTTTTAAATGAGATTCTAAATAAAGACTAGAACAAGAGTAACATTGAATTATGGAATGTCTATGACTTTATTGGATACTTAATTCATATGTTAACGGATAACTGGTATTTATGTTGAATTAGTTAAGTGACGTATTAGTTAAGAATATGATATGTGATAATACTTAAGACATGATTATTGAATGTGTTAAGACATGATGAATATGGATGGACATAGTAAACAATTGATACTATAATATGAAGTGATAAATGTTGAATTGTTGAATAGTTGTATCTAATGCTATTAGACCTACGATTAAGCATAAATGATAGAAGAATAATTAAGTCAGATTATAGTTTATACTATTAACTGAATTGGAGACATGTTAATGAAGGATGATTTAAATAGATATCAGAAACCTAATACTGAGAAATTACAGCTTTTGCTTCACGGAAGGATAAAAGCAAAAGAACAATAGGTTTGTGCCTACTATTAATTATCAATAAAACGAAAATTCATAGGTAAAATAAGTAGGCTTGTTAATTTCAAGTGTATCATCATATAATGTTATGAACATTTAATTAATTTTTATTTTATTTGGATATATGATATTATAGGCGGGGCTTTTATCGAGACCTAGAGCGAGGCTTATAACGTATGGATCAGGGGCCTGCTTGGAGCAAAAATGCAGTCTTCTTGAGGGGTTGCCTCGAGAATAAGACGGACTCAAAAGATTTGCAAGATGGAGTCCCCATTGGATGGTTCTGGAATTAATTCAACTGATCCATTAATATGAGTGCCAAGTCAAACCCTTCAGAGATGGGTTCGGGTGGTGAAGATCTATTCACTTAGAGTTTCAAGTTTGATTTTACCATTTTAATCAAGTTAATTACCCTAGGTAGACAAGCATTCATGAGCATGAAATAAGCACACAGTGGGGTATAGCATAGCAGCAATCATGGCAAATATAGCATAGAAAATATAATATAGCAATCATAGCATGGCATCACAATATATGAATCATGGTATGAAACATGACATATGCATGACATGTGAGATAACATGGCATAGGCATGACATGTGAGATGATATGACATAGACATGATATATGAGATGACATGGCATAAGCATGACATGTGAGATGATATGGCATAGGCATGACATGTGAGATGACATGACATAGGCATGACATATGAGTGACATGACATATGAGATGACATGGCATAGGCATGACATGTGAGATGGCATACATCATATAGCAATGATAAAACAAGCAAAGTAGCATGAATGAAAATAATAATGATAATGGCCCGAAGAAAAGGATCAAAGAAGAGATAGGGGATACACAAGAGATTTAATGTTAAATCATATAAAAAATAGGGGAATAAAATTGAAGCCTATTCTACTACAAAAGATCTTAGACAATACAAAAATCTGAGACATTAAGTAATATCTCAAGAACTTGGGAAAAAGTCAACCTCGAGTAGCACGAACGAAAAATGTATAAGTAAAAATGCATAATAAATAAAAATAATCATTAGTAGCAAAAGAAATTTAGGACTAGATTGACTAATTTAGTGCCATATGAATGCATGAATTAAGAGCCAAAGTTTGATGAATGTAATGACAACAATCATGAAAATAGGAATAAACACGAGCCAGATCGTGAAAATCATGAGAAAAATAATCAATTTTAGGTAAAATTGATCAATAGCATAACCAAAAGATTCTAAGATCACATGAAATATCACTTAGAAACAAATCAACATCCAATCAAACTAATCATGTTAAGTGACAACATTAAACATAATTAAAATCATGAGAAAAATAATCAATTTTAGGAAAAATTGATCAATAGTATAATCAGAAGATTCTAAGATCATATGAAACATCACTTAGAAATAAATCAACATCCGATCAAATTAATCATGTTAAGTGACAACATTAAACACAATTAAAATAACATTAATTGAGAATTAAATGATTTAATGGTAAAATCATAAACAATTGATCATGGCATAATGAATTGGGAGTCAGTAACATCACACAAATGACAATTGGAGATAGCAAACTCAACCAATCAAAGCCAATCATATCATCAAACCATAATTAAATAAATTAAATAAGAGTTTATCTTGAGAAATATAATTTTAAAGCCAACATCAATGATGTATGATGAACTCAAATCATTAAGGCTACTGTGAAGCGTCTAATGCTACTGAGAACTTCAAGGATAAAGAGAAATCAGGTGAAAATTGAAAGAAAAATAGCAATTTCTAGTAAATCAAGAAGTTATGTGCACCACACATAACATGATGTGTGCCATATATAAGCTATGTGTAGCACACATAGCATGTTGTGCACAATATAAAGCATGGATAGAATGAAGAAAAACATGTTTTTAAGTAAAAATACTAATTAAAACCCAAATCTCAGTGGATTTACAATAACTATAGATCATTTGAACTACGAATAAGCATTGGTAGCCATCATAACATGCATGATTGAAGCCAATCATCAAGAATAACCCAAAAATCACAAACCTATAATGAAATCAAGTGAAAAAGAAGAGCAAAATAGACATTCAACTCACCATAGTAGGTTTAGCTTTTGTAAACTTGATTCCAAACATGATTAAAAATTTAAGTAAGACTAATTAATCTCTAATCCTAGATTAATTACTTAATTAAGTGCTTAATTAAGTGAGATTAAAATTTAGTAGAGTTTAGGCAAGTTTTCTTAATTTTGGACCCTTTTTCTGTAAATACAAGGCATATATTTATAGTTAAGGGTCATGGGATCAAGGAAATCATATTAGTAATATCAGATTTTGGAAAATTATAAGCTATATACATAGTAGATGGTGCTGTATGCACATTATATAGCATAGAAAAAGGCTATATGCGCAATATGTAGTAGCAGGTGCCTAATATGATTCATTTTAATATGATTCATTTTTGACCTATGTACATCACCCAATATAGGCATATTTTAAAAACATGTGTATATTTTCAAAACATGTGTAGCATGTAGCACTGTGTGTTGCACATATCATGAAATACATGCAATGTGCTCTGCCTTCCACAAGCAAAATGTAATGTGCTCCATATGTCCAGAACACTTAAAGGAAGCTTAAAGGCATGTGTGCAAATCAAGGTCGACATCGAGGATTTGTACCAAACCGAATCAAGGACAACCCAAAGTTGTAGTGTGTAGGTGAAAAATCAAGGTCAATAGTTTACCCTCTGATTAGGACCATTTTGAGGCAACAGAGGAAAAATTTATCAAAATGAGACCTAATCATAACATGACTTTTCACCAAAAAAGTAAGAAGAATACCTGACTGATGCTTATGTCGAGGTCCCATGCTCATGCTTAGGCTTGCACAATGCTTGTTCTAAGGCTTACAATATGCTCATGTTGAAGCTTATAACTCCACAGGAGAAATTAGGATCTGTTAGGGATATGAAAGTGATCCATTGAGGAAGACTCCATCAAGATGCTCATGCTAAGGCTTACAACTTCATTGGGGAAGAGAATGTGATCCATTGAGGGTATCAAGATTGATGTCCCAATTCTAGCATCAGGAGCCCGGTGTGTGGGCTAAAACTTATGACTTCGATGAGGAAAATTCACTGGGAGCCCAGTGCTTGGGTGAGATGATTAATGCTGATTAAAGAGTGCTCATGATGAGGCTTGCAACCCACCCAATTGTACAACTAGGAGGTTGATGCTCAGGCTATGCTCATGTTGAGGCTTATAACCCAATTTTACCACTGGGAGCCTGGTTCTCAAGTGAGATGATCAATGCTTGATTAGATAATGCTCATTCTGAGGCTTGTAACCCAATTCTGCCATTGGGAGCCCGGTGCTTGGGCAAGATGATCAATGCTTGATCAGATATGCTCATGCTAAGGCTTATAACCCAATTCAACCACTAGGAGCCTAGTACTCAGGTGAGACGATCAATGCTTGATCAAATGATGCTCATGCTAAGACTTGCAACCTAATTTTACCATTAGAAGCTTGGTGCTCGGGCGAGATGATCAATATTGATTACTTCAACTGTTGGATCAATGGCTTTGTTATGAGGCTCAAGAATCACCTAAGACCTAAGTTCAAATGCCTGTTACCAGGGTTTAAGAGTTAAATGCTTGAACTGACGATCATTGTTAGATCAGGTGGTCAATTGTAGAACTTGAGTGATCGATTGTTGGATTATGGTGAACAACTGTTGGTTCTGAGGGTGATCAACTATTGGATATATGCTTGCACCATCAAATAAGTGTTTAATATCTTTAAAGATTACATTTAGGACCCACTACTAGAATACAACGCTGTCTAGTCAATAGATTGACCAGCATTCAACGGTTTGACTAAAACTAATCATCTATTGGATCTATTTCCTGTCTATGCTAGATATAGAAAAGTAATTTATCACCAAAATTGAAATTAAAATGATTTAGAGAAAATACCTGAATTTTTGAGTATCAGTCTGCTACATTCCAACTGATTTTCTAGAATTTTCAAAGGCTGTGAGTCATGAAAATTGAACTCTTTCAGGAAAATGATCTCTAAAAATTCTAAAATTTTTTATGAGAAGCCTAATTCCATGAGTGCATCTTCATGGATATTAGGTGCACATTAGCAAAGTACTCCAAGGGCCAGGGTACATTAGAAAAAATTGTTATGTACGGAGCACATGCCACACACATCATGTAGAATCCATAAAATCCAAAGCCTTCATTTCAAAAATCATTTTGCCTCCATATTTAAAACCTATTTTCTCTCAACTCCAACACCCACAATCCATCACTTTATCAAAAATGGCTAGAATTAGAATGCTATCAACACCCTAAGACCTGGAATCAATTTTGAGTTACGCTCTAACCGAGCATACCACTTGTGATCCCTACTACGGAGCTTCCTACGATAAACCAATTGCTAAAACTTTTACAATAGACTTACATAGGTCCTGAGCTCCTCTTGAGAAGGTTAGTTTCTTTTGTTTTAGTTTGGTTTTTTGAAAGTTGAGTTTGACTGCATTTCTTTGGTATGTTTAGGCTAGTGTTTGGCTTGGATTATGTCCTAAACTTATGCTAGGCTTAGAATTGCATGTGTTTATCGAAAGGTTTTAAAGAAAAAATAGCATTTTCAAAATAGGTCTCATTATGTGCTACGCATATAACATTATATGGCCCACATATAGTCTATATATGGTGCATATAGGGCTATGTGCTACGCATATAGTGAATGGAATTTAGCTAAAAGAATCATTTATTGAAGATTCCTTTAGGGATTAGGCATTTTGATCATTCATAAGCACAAATAAGTGATTTTTAGGGTTAAAGGAGGAAATCTATACCCCTTAAATATAGTCTGCAGTTTGTAATTTTAGTTTGAAAGCTGACTTGAATTTTGCACTTTGTAGAGAGAGAGGATGATCATTGGAGCTAGTAGTATTCAAGGAGTCTATGAATGGTACTCTTAGCTACCATAAAAGGTGCGTCAGAGTCAATCAGAGCTGCTTCAACCAGTACATCTCTTGCTTCATGGGCATGGAGAAGAGGTGTAATAGATTCGTCATCACTATTATGGTAGAGCGATGGTTGGACTCTACTCATAACTTTTATCTGCCAGTAGGGGAGATTGCTATTACCTTTTGAATCTTCGCTAAGATCATAAGGCTGAAGTGCACTGGACTATCTATCTAGTTCAATGTCAGGCTAACATCACCACGTTAGTCATATGGCATGATCTTCAGTCTGTTAAGCATGTCACCTTACATGAGAGGAGGACATAGCATATCCTATGACTATCTTTGAGAAGTAGTTCTATCAGAGATGCTCGGTAAGATGATCTCTATTGAGCAATATACCTACAGTTTTTTACTATACATGCTAGGGTGCACACTGTTCAATGACACTAAGAATAGTGTCCATATATCTGTGCTATAGGCCCTACACAATCTGGACATCATCAATAAATTAGACTAGGCCAGTACCAGTCTAACCTATCTGATATAAGGGTTGGATCTCTGCAATCAACAGTGTAGAGATCAATTCATAAACTATTGGCAAGTCATTAAGGTAAGTAGAATTCTATTGATTTTGAAATTGTTTTGACTTCTGCTAAGTCTATTGTTTACTATGTATGTTGATCTTGTAAATCATGGCTTGGGAGTCTGAGTTATTGTTAGAGCTCGAGATCTTATGTAGACAACCATTTGGCTTTCCATGTATGCAGGCATAGTGTGTATCATATCAAAAGCTCAACTACACCATAGACGAGTTGAGAGAACTTCTCAATGATTTAACCTAGGATCAAGTAAGAAGAAAGTAATTTTGTTAGTACAAAACTAAACTAAACCCAAGATAGATGATACTTGAGTAGGTGTCTGACTGTCTGTCACTACTGTTTAGAATAGGTCTACCCTTATCCCTGGAGTAACATGTTTCTACAGCCTGAGTACTTGATCATTTCATCTCACAAGGATGAGCATCATATGTTGCTAGAGAGCCCCGAGTGTCGACTCTTCTATCTGGGTGAGTGTGTTGTCAACTAGTAGTTGGGACCAAAGGGATATATGGAGCCTGTTGCACCACCATGAGCTATGTTTTGGGTATCCTATATTGATATAGACTTAGAGGTGATTGTTACATTGACTGGCATTCTCGGGTGAGAGCACTTGTTAGAGTCACTGGTGGACTACCAAACCTTCATCCAGATGTAGCTACTGGGGCCTGTTAAGCTATTTACATGTCAATGCAAACATTATAGACCAAGCAGATCTGGCTGTAAACCTAACATTTCTAGTGGGAGAGGTGGACATTGTGGTTCACCAGCTATTGGTAGTTCCCAAGGTGGCGATACCTTGAAGAGATTACGTAGTGCTATGTTTGGAGTGACACTATCGAGACTAGAGCCTGACACTCCAGATATGCCTCATTTCTGGTAAATCAAGAAGCTATGTGTGCCATACATATCATGATGTATGTCATATATAGACTATATTTGGCACATATAACATGTTGTGCATAATATGTAGCATGGATAGAATGAAGAAAAATATGTTTTTAGGCAAAAACATGAATTACAACCTAAATCTCAGTAGATTTACAACAACTATAGATCATTTGAACTACAAATAAGCATTGGTAGTCATCATAACATGCATGATTGAAGCCAATCATCAAGCCCAAAAATCACAAATCCATAATGAAATCAAGTGGAAAAGAAGAAGAGAATAAATAAGTATTCAACTCACCACAGTAGGTTTAGCTTTTGTAAAATTGATTCCAAACAAGATTAGGGATTTAAGTAGGATTAATTAGTCTCTAATCCTAGATTAATTACTTAATTAAGTGCTTAATTAAGTGAGTTTAAACAAGTTTTCTTAATTTTGGACCCCTTTTCCATAAATATAAGGCATGTATTTATAGGTAAGGGGTATGAGATCAAGGAAATCACATTAGCAATATGGGATTCTAGAAAATTATGAGTTGTGTGTGCAGCACATAGCCCAAAAAAAGGCTATATGTGCATCAAATGCCCAACATGATCTATCTTTGACCTATGTGCCACCCAATGTAGGTATATTAGGATGTGTGTTGTAGGTCAAACAAGCATTATTTAGGGGATAAATGCTTGGTACCATATGGAGCATATGAGATTTGTATAGGAAAAGGCCACCCACTATGCATATATTTTCAAAACATGTGCATCATGTAGCACTATTTGTTACATATATCATGAAATGCATGCAATGTGCTCTACCTTCCACAAGGAAAATGTAACGTGTTCCACATATCCAAAACACTCAAAGAAGGCTCAAAGGCATGTGTGCAAATTAGGGTCGACATCGGGGATCTGTATTGAGTCGAATCGAGGAAAACCTAAAGTTGTAGTGCACAGGTGAAAAGTTAGGGTCAATAAATATATATAAACATTATGAATTATTATTGTTTCATAGTTAAGCTAGTAATATGCAATCATATATATAATGGAGACATAGTCATGCATCATATAACATTGACATAACATTCAGAGGAATAATGGAGGTATAGTTACATGTGTAAGGTGATATAAGGGTGGTATTAACATAGTTACAATTATAGATAGAGATATAGATACAGTTACAGATACATAAAACAAAATACATAAATAATAGAGGTATTGGGAAAAATAAACAAATAATTGAAAATATGCTCAGTGCAGTTATACACAATCAAAGATAGAGATATATGGATGTGATCATAGAGAAATGTCGAATTTGCAGAAAAAGGTGAATTCACAGAGAAATGATGATATGATAGAGAACAGATGAATGTATTATACATATGCATTTATTATCATATAACATATTCTTATGTAAATAAAGGAATGTAACTTTAATTTTGCATTCATGGATATTAAGCATATTATCGTTATTACACTGATTAATAGAGCGATATTATGATTGTTTCACTAAAAGGTTAAATAATTATAGGAACAATTGCAAAAATTATGACTATGTGTTCTTATAATAATGATACCTTAATGAGATAATTTTATTCATCACTATAATTATTATGATTAATTGTTACAATTTTTTCATAATTAATTAATTTATTATTTTTATTATATTACAATAAAATACTTGGATTTTTCTATAGCATAATTATTAGTAAACATTATTGAGTTTTATAATCAACATCTATCATTTGATGAACACAAGCCTAAATATTCTAAAAGGGGGACCGAATCATTAGAGAGTTAGAGTAATTAAGATACTTCGAGTTGTATATGACCCTTGGCATGTATTTTTGTTAATGTAACGTATTCCTGGCAAAATGTTTTTATTAGTGTAATTGTCATTGTACAACTATGGGTAATAAAATATTTTATGCTTGTAAATTAGCATATATGCTAATAATATTTAGTGTGTGACTTGTTGAAACTTTATGAATAATGTCTATATATAAGAGAATGTTAGATGATATGTTACATTTATTTTATGAATTTTTTTATACGACAGGTGATGCCAAAGCCACAGGTTATTAATCAAATAGTCATAAAAATAAACTAAATATATTCTATCATCAAACAAAAATTTATAGATCCTTTATAGAGTGATTAGTGAATTTCTAAAATTTGATTTTTATTAATTATGCTATGGGAGCATGTTTCACCAACTAAGTGTAACATTCTCCAAGTGGGGTGGCTGCAAAATTGGTGGATTTGAGAGGTAATGTTTCACCTCTTGAATGCGAACTGGTAATTCTCATCTTAAACTAAAGGCTGGTTCTTCCTCAAAAGCTTGAAGGTGGACTCACATATGATAGTGAGTTTGGTAATGAATCTACTAATGTATTAAAGCTGCCCTAGAAAACCCTTGACTTTAATCTCAATTCTAGGAATAGGTATCTCTTAGATCAACTTCATCTTGTTTAGATCTACTTCAATACCTCTTTAACTGGCTACATGAGCTAGTCGCTTACTGGATATCACTCTAAATGTACACTTCTTTAGATTCAATTTGAGTTTGTACTTCCCAACCCATACGAGAAATCTATCAAGAGTAACTATACACTCTTTCTTGGTGTCTGACTTCACCATCATGTCATCTACATAGGCCACGACCTCTTTGTAGATCAAATGATACAATAAGGTTATTATAACCCTTTAATAGGTTGTACCTGCATTCTTTAGATCAAATAGCATTACCTTATAGGAATAGGTCCTCCCTTTTTATGATAAAAGTTATCTTCACCTTATCTGTGATAGCTATAAGAATATAATTATGGCCTGAAAATCCATCTACAAATGAGTGCATAGTACTGGAGGTTACACTATCAACTAACATGATAATGTCAAATAAAGGAAAATCATCCTTCAGACAAGCCTTGTTTAGATCATGGTAGTCTATGCATACCTTCACTTTTCCATCTTTCTTAGGTACTAAAAGGACATTGGTCAACCATTTATGCCAATGTTAAGTCTAATGCAATCTGCATAAGACAAGGTTTATCATTTATGCCAAGGTTAACAAATTCAATGCATGATGTATTAATGTAAAAAATGTTCATGTAATGCTCAGTTTCATGCATAATTCCATTAGAATACACATCATAAACATAAGCAAAATTATTTTTCCTTATACAACATCATTGAAAAGAATAAAAATCTGGACATCATCATCCTCATACAATATCTTATCAAAAGTGTTCTCAACAACAGTAGTAATATCCTGGTATATCTTCTCAAGCATAAGATCTCTGATGTTTAAGCCCTACAACTTGTCCTTTAATGCAATAATTGTAGTAACCTTTGGGTCAATATGATTGGTGGTGAGATTAATATGTCAAAAAATTTAGAACTTATGAATCAAAGTTGATGGAAGAAGATATAACATTAATCTTCTTAGATTCTATTAAGGTTGATAGATCATAAACATCTCCTTAGATAGTGAATTCCTAATCATAGAAATTATCTAAGTATGGAAACTCAAGAGCTCATTCATATTAGGTCTCACCTTGAATGAACATAACCACCTTACACTCCTTTGGCTTATCAGAAGTGTAAGGGTCAAACCCAATAACAATGTCTCTCCTCTCACATGGTAGTGGAGATTTTGAACACAATTGGGCCTTATGGAAAATAACCTAATCCTTTCCTAGGAATAAAGTTCATCATTGATATCATCTTCTCCATAATGGGGCTTGGTTAGTGCAAGCATGGTTCTAGTTTTTGGATGGTTATGATCTGGAAACCAGTCATAGATGACATATCCTCTCTGATGTAGGGTAAAGCAACCTCATCAATAATAGCTATAGTCATAACTTCCTCTTCATGTAGGAATTTGATCTTCTAGTATAAGATGGATGGCACACCTCCCAATGGATGGAATCACAATAATCCAAATAGCAAGATAAATGATACCAGAATATCTAAAATAATGAACTCCATAACTTACTCAATCGACCTAATAATCATAGTTGTAGTGAATGTGTGTCAATATCCTTCCTCTGCAATTCATCGTAAGCTTTAATGATCATCTTGGATGGCTTTAAGTTAAAAGTCTGAATCTAAGCTTTGGTAAAATGTATTTTATGCAAAATATATGATTTAGATCATAGAAATATCATAAGAATAATTAGGAAACTTCTAAAATTATATGAAATCATAAATCTGGACTCAATTTACTTTCCTAATTAATCCTTAATCATCTAAATTGTAGCAAAATCAATTTAAATTCTATTTAAATTGGAATTAAGTTGGAAAGTCAATTTTTAAGCAAAAATTGAAGAAATTGATCATAGAAATAAGCAAGAAGATTTAAAGATCCTTTTGATGTCACTTGGAAATTAATCAATACCCAAACTCATCCTTATCACCTCAATTTATAATAAATCTCAATTAAATTTAATTGAATCACACCAATTTGCATTAAAATCCAAATGACATTTTAATTTGGAAAATTGATTTTGAAGCTAAAATTAAGTAAAACTTATCATTGGATTTTAAATCATTTAGACTATTATGAAGTTATAAATGCTATTAATACCTTCTATTTAATCAAAAAATAAGTAAATTTCAAAGTAAAATGAGATTTCTAGAAAATCTAAGTATGATATGCATCATATATAGGGTGATGTGTGCCACATATCATGTAGGAATCCAACATATGTGATACATATAGTAGGATGTGAGCCATACATTTGAGTTATGGTAAGAAGAAATTGATAATTTTTGATAAAATCATAAAAGATGACATAGAAAATGGTAAGATATATGATTGTTACAAATCATGTAGAGTCATAGGAGGACTCTAATGCTATTGTAACATTCAAAACTGAAGTAAAATCAATCAAAAATACTAAATCCATGATAATAAAAATCAAAGAAGACAAGAAAAAGAGAAAAGGAATGAGCCTTCCAATCACTCACCAATGCTAATGAGCTTCTAATCTTGATTTCAAAAGTTGTTAGGGATTTAAGTGAGATTAATTTATCTCTAATCATCTAATTAAGTAGTTAATTATAGGATTAATTAAGTGAGGAATGATTTTAGTAGAGTTTTATCTAATTTTGCCAAATTTAAATCCTTTTGTACAAAATACCTAAAGGGTATTTATAGAAGAAGAGGTAAGGGAGCCAAAAATATGAAAATTATGTAGGATTATGGCTTCCTAAAAGTGAAGTGTACCACATATCATGTGACATATGTCATATGTCACATGACATGCATTACACATCATAAAGCAAAGTGATATATGCCATTCATTATGCATATAGGGGGATGTGTGCCCCAAGCTAAAAGAAAGTTCACATTTCCAAACATGAGAATAGCATATGGCACACATTAGCTAAGTAGCGGAGAGAGGACACTCACATCACATGAGATTCCATAACATGCAACACATGTTGCAATATGTGCATGCTTGTAGAGACCAAAAGCAAGATGTGTCATAAGCTAGACACACTCTTGAGGTACCAAAACCTATGTGTGCAACTTAGATTCAAGAATAGAGATCAATACTAAATTGAATGGATGAAAATCCTAGAATCAACAATTGACATGGTATAATAAATTAATGAGAGTTTGACATATATGATAGTTGGTTTTAAATATTTATTTCTTTCCTATTCTCTAACCTATTATTTTCCATGAATTTATTATTTTATATTTCTTTTCTATTATTTATTTACTATTATTTTCCACCTTTTATTTTATATATAAATTAAACATTAATTTATTATTTGATATTAAATAATGATATAAGATAATAGTTTCATGATATAATTTCTTATTGCAAATAAGGTGTAGAGATAAAGAAACATGAAGTATTTATTAAATTAGGAACTAGTAGATGATCATTTGATGGATTTTTTTATTTTATTGTATCATTTATTTAATGAAAGTTAGTGGTTGAGATTATGGATACTACCAATTATAATAATAAATGAAAAGAATGATATAATTTGGACTTTTATGGACAATTTTGTAAATGTTTGCTAAGAATATGGACAAGCAAACTTTGTTTGACATGTTAATGTCTAGCCAAGACATGGGTTTTGTTTCCTTAGTACTAGGGGTGTAAATAAGTCGAGTCGAGCCAAGTATTAAAGTGTTTATATCACACCTCCAAATGGAGACATGTCCCGTAATGAAACCTTGAAACCCCTCCGTCGAGCTCCAAAATTTCACTACAAGGGAAAGTAATTACTAACCATTTATTAACGCAATTATGGCAAGCATGCTACAATTTTTTTTTTAAACTACTATGCTTCTCATAACCACATTAAACGATAAGGAACACACTCAAGCACCTGTTGCACACAATGAGTTACAAACCCAACGAACGTTATAGTTATGCCCATTGGCATCAGCAAGTAGTAGTAGTCAAAGCAACGCAACCTAATGTTACTGCCAAACATGAAAAGAGCATAAGCTATATATACAATGCCTGCAGGAGTCCACCTAACTAAGTCCCCAAATGGCAACCCTCGCAAGAATCGCCGAAGACGTATACTGCACTGCTGACGACCAACGCTAACCCCGTCTAGCTTCTGATGTGCTTGGACCTGCGTTCATCAAATGACAAACGCT
>CANYBF010169378.1:5000-10306 GCA_948192965.1 Dalechampia spathulata
TTTTCAATGAAGTTTCATAAATCAACTCCATCACTTTCCAAGAAGACTTCCATTCTATGCTTCCAATACGGGTAATCCATTCCATCAAAGAAAGGTGGTCTAGTGTAGGATTGACTCTCAATACCTTGAGTTACCATTGATCTTTAGCTCTAGAATATTAATTCTAATAAACAAATGAGTACCACGCTCTAATACCAAATGAAATCCCAAATGAGGAGGCAACACAAGAATTGAAGAGAGAGAAAATGGAATATAAGAAATTTATAGTGGTTCGGCCAACAAATGCCTACATCCACTTACCTAAGTAAACAACTTAGGTTTCTACTAAACACTTCATAAATACAATAATGACTTCTTCTTATAAGAATTCAATCCCTAGTATTTTCCTAAGGCTCACACTAAACTCTTACAAGAAGTGTTTTCCTAAGGCTCACACTAAACCTTACTCAATCACAATCCCTTTCTATCTCCTATAATCCAAGAGAAAAACAACAAGGATTGGAAACCCAGAAATCCTTTTCAAAGGATTTGCAACTCAAGAAATCAAGAAATATATAAAATACATAAAAATATATTTAATAAAGAAATTGATGATTGTAGATTGATTTCCTACCTCCAATAAGGTTAATCTACACTTATATAAGTCATTCCTTACTCATATGACCATTGGGGATACAATCAATGCAAAAAAGAGCCATTTTACAACGTTTTAAAAAAATGCTAAAAATAAATATTTGGAGCCGTATGGGCGTACGTGTTTGCATACCCCCGTATTGTACCATAAATTTGACCCTAAAATGAGTAACTAGCATATGTATGATTGTACCATTAACTGGTACTCTCGTACCAAACCTTCTGCCAAATTTTCCATCCCGTACGGCCTCTTTGTACGCCCGTACAGCCTAGAAAATCAAATGGTATGCCCGCACCCTATCCCATACGACTGTACCAAGCTTAAAATCATTCAAAACTTCAACAATCTTCCTATAAATATTATTTGTTAACATCAAAACTAAGATTAAGGACCCTCAAGGTCTAACAATCATCATCATCATCCTCATAATTAATGAAAATATTAACAGTAATAGTAATAATAGTAATAATGAAAATAATAATAATAATAATAATAATAATAATAATGAAAATAATAATAATAATGCAAATAATAATACTAAAAATAATAATGCAAATAATAATAATAATAAAATAATAATAAAAATAAAAATAAAAATATTAATAATAGTAATATTAATAGTAATAATAATGACAATAATAATAATAATAATAATAATAAAAATAATGATAATAATAATAGAAATAAAAATATTAATAGTAATAATGATAATAATAATAATAATAATAATAATAATAATAATATTATTATTATTATTAGTAATGATAATAATAATAATAATAAGTATAATATTTATAATAATAAAAACAATAATAAGTATAATAATAATAATAAATATTATTATTATTATTATTATAACAACAACAATAATAATAATATAATATTCATAATTATAATAACAATAATAATAATAATAACAACAATAATAATAATAATAGTAATAATAATAATAATAATAATAATATTAATAATAATAACAATATTAATAATAAAGTAAATAATAATAATAATAATAATATTAATAACAATATTAATAATAAAGTAAATAATAATAATAATAATAATATTAATAATAATAATAATAATAATAATAATAATAATAATAATAATAATAATAATAATAATAATAATAATAATAATAAATCATCATCATCATCATCATCCAAATATAAATCATTATGTAATAAATATTGTATAATGCAATTACTAAAGCATTTGAAACCTATTATATATGTTAAGTATACTAATCTTAATTTAATAGTATAAATACATACATTGAGTACTTTCATAATGATAAATTAACACTTAACTAATGATGTTATATTTAACATATATAATTCAAATTAAGAAAAATGAATAATAAAAACTTAGTTATGAGTTTAATAACAATTAATGGGCTGATGTAATAGGTAAAATGTTTAATATATATGAGCCACTTATACCTGGTAGGTACAAATTTGAAATATGCCAATGGAGTTGAGGAATTTATAGATTTTACTGTTAGATAAGAAGTATGTATGAATAATGCACAAATGAGATGCCCATGTTGAAGGTGTAGAAATGTATGTTTTCAGGTAGTAGATGATTGCAACGTGCATTTGTTGAGGTTTGGTTTTGTAGAAGATTATTACGTTTGGCATTTTCATGGTGAACAATATGTATATGGGGGTGGTATATATATGGGTGACCATGATGTTGGTGGATCAAATGTGAAAGGAGGAATTTAGAGAACGTATGAAATGGGAGGACCGTTGAACGTTGAATGAGAAATGGTGACGAAAGGGTTTGTAAACTTGGAATATCCTTATGATTATCTAGGACCACCTAATGTTCAATTACAATAATTTTTTGATATGTTAGAATCGTGTGATGTGGAGCTATGGCTGGATTGTGAGAAAATGTCTAAGATGCCAGCAGTTGCTCGTATGCTCAATATAAAATTAGAGCATCATATATCAAAACAAGGGTACAATGATGTAATGTAGTATTCACAAGATGCATTACCTGAAAACACTGAAATGGTTGGAAGTTTTTATAAGATAAAATAATTAATAAAAGGGTTAGGGTTGCCTGTTGAGGAGATTGATTACTATAGGCATGAGTGTATGTTAATTTAGCATAGAGATGGTGAACTGAGCAAGTGTAAATTTTGTAATCACCTTAGATATAAAAATGCTAGAGCTCCAAGTAAAAGGAAAAAAGTAGAACCATACAAGCAAATGTTCTACTTTCATTGATACCAAGGCTATAACAATTGTATGCATCAAAGGTAGCAACTACATACATGCAATGGGCTTAGGAGCATATTGAAGAAGAAAATGGTGTCATCACTTATAATATATCAAAGAAGTAGAATTTTGTAACGCATGCAATATTGATATGGACAATTAATGATTTTCCAACATATGTGATGTTGTCTGGGTGGAATACTATTGGAAAGCTAGCATGTTTGTATTGCATGGAAAATTCTCAGGCTTTTCACTTGCTAAATGGGGGTAAAACGTCATGGTTCAACAACCATAAAAATTCTTACCTAAAAGACATGTATTTCGTCAGAATAAATATACGTTTAAAAAGAATCAATAAGAATGGTCACCCCCTTCCTAAAAAGATAGGTGCCTAAATATTATGTGAGATAGAAGATTTTGGGTTGCAAAAAATTATTGAGCTTAATGTAGAAAAGGTGAATAGTGGATATTGTAGTTATAGTTGGAAGAAACGTAGCATTTTTTAGGATTTACGATACTGGAGTTTGTTATTGATTCAATATAATCTTGATATTATGCATATTAAAAAAATGTTTTTGATAATGTTTTCAATACAAGTATGAATATTGAAGGAAAAATAAAGGATAATGCAAAATTTAGAGCGAATTTGAAAATTTTTTGCAAAAGGAAGGAGCTTGAAAGAGCTGAGCATACAGGGAAATTTCTTAAAGCACACTACACTTTGGATAAACAATCAAAAGCTGTTGTTTATGAGTAGTTGAAAAATGTTAAATTCCTTAATGGATATGTTTCTAATATGGCTAAATGTGTTGATATGCGAAAGCTTAAGCTTTTTGGTATGAAGAGTCATGATTGGCACGTGTTTATGCAACATTTATTACCAATTGCATTCTGTGAGCTACTACCAGGTAATATATCGTAAACACTAACTGAATTAAGCTTGTTTTTTAAAACACTTATAATAAGTAAAATTTTAGTACAAGAAATGAACCAATTAGAGATTGATATACCAGAGATATTGTGCAAACTAGAATGCAAATTCCCACCAATCTTTTTTAATAGTATGGAGCATCTTCTGATACATTTTCCATATGAAGTAAAATTAGCAGGCCCGGTGCAGTACAGATGGATGTATCTGTTTGAAAAGTTTCTTCGTCATTTAAAATAAAACGTTAAAAATAAAGCAAAAGTTGAAAGTTCAATTGCTAATGCATATCTAGTTGAAGAAGCTACTAATTTTTACTCATATTATTTTTAACCTCATGTATTCATAAGAGATCAGAGAGTCCCTTGTAATGATGAAGGGGATAGTATGGTTGAGGTTGAGGGAACCTTATCAATTTTGAAATGTATGGGTTATCCATATGGAAAATTTAAATTTAGATACTTAAACCAGGAAGAGTATCTCACTGCACAAACATGCATTCTATTCAATTGTGCAGAAGTTCAACCATTTATCAAGTAAGTGTTCAATTTAACTCATCTTTATTTCCAATCCTAATTACCTTAAATGTTCTATGATTGATTCTATCTACATTCCTCAAGACTTTATATTAAGGAATTGTATTTTAAATATCTGGTAATTACTAATGTTGAAGTTGACATCAATCTTGAAATAAATCTTGTTCATTAGTTCTAAAATTATGCGAGTTCTACTATCTCTTGTTCACTTCTACATTATTAATATAAAACATTGGACATCTATTTATTAATTTCAATTTACGTTGTTCATAATTTAGGCAAATCAAAATTACATTGATTACATCTTCATACGAGCATTGTCACTTGGTCCTTTAATAAAAGTCAAAATGTATCTAATTTATTTCATTAATGGCTATAAGTTTGATACTGATGGCTATGCATCAACATGAACATCTACAAATTATAGGGTTTGTGTCGCACCCTAATTTTGGACCTTTTTGACTCGGATTGAATCTGGGATGATTCAGGATCATTTCGGGTTGGTCTTGGGCCACTCCGGGTTGATTCGGATCATTCCGGGCCGTTCTGGGCCAATTCTGGCCCATTTTGGGGTGTCACACGCCGCATATGTTTCTGGACCCACCGCATATGTACAAACATACGCGATCGTATATGTTTGTGACACGCCGCATATGTTAGGATACGCGATCGCATATGTCTCTAGAGCATATTTTTTAAAAGCTTTGGAACTCCATTCTGCATGAGGTTGGCAATTTTAGGGTTTCAGACTTTTGACCTACGGGATTTCTTAGCCGTCAAGAGACTAAAAACGGGTTTAATTCTTCTTAACCTAATTTTGATAATTCTAAGCAATTAGGGTTAAAAAATCCACAAAATCACTTAGACTTAAGCGATTTTATTCCCTAAAACTTGGAATCGGACTATTCTTTCTTCCCTTACACTCGGATCTAAGGAGAATCTACGAGAGGTTAGTAAATCCATCGCTTTTTATGATTTTTATG
>CANYBF010169514.1:0-12815 GCA_948192965.1 Dalechampia spathulata
GCTATATCACATGACATGCATATGCCATGCCATCTAAATGCCATATAGCCTTATATGTCATTCTACGTGCAACTTTGCAACGCCAATTCACATGACGCGCTGTGTGTTTACAATTATGCTCGCATGCTTGCCTGCTTAGGACAATTAATCCCAACCAAAATGGTAAAATTGATTTTGGAAACCCATAGAATAGATCTCCACCACCCGAACCCAATCTCTGAAGGGTTTAACTAGTACTCATGCTATGGGTCGGTTGGACCAATCCGGAACCATCCGGTGGCGACTCCCTTGCGACTCTTTCGAGTCCGTATCATTCCCTAAGGGAACCCCTTAGGAAGACTGCACTTTCGCTCCAAGTGTGGTCCCCGGTCCGTGACTTTTGCAAGCCTCGCTCTGGGCCCTAGCAGAAACCGGCGCTCACAATTATTTCTATTCTTGCTTCTTTAAATACTTATTTTGTAATTGATTCATTGCATATGATACATCAAACCTTTATTGTTGCTTAAATAAATTAGAAATCAAAAGAGTGATGGATAAACAATAAATCCTTAGAGGATCAATGTCTTACTATGATAACTTGTATGCTTGCAATAAAGTGGTGATCAAAACTACCAGTTCATGTTTGGGAACCATCATCATGCTTATATCATATCATGCTTATGTCATATCATTTCTCACATGCCATGTGTATGTCATGTTTCATTTATCATGATTGCCATATCATATTTACCATGCTATATGTGAGTGCCGATTTTTGTCAAAGCCCAGAGCGAGCCTTACGATGCTCACGAACCAAGGACCACACTTGGAGCAAAAGCATGGACTTCTCGAGGGGCTACCTCAAGGAATGATACAGACTCGAAAGAGTCTCAAGAGAGTCACCACCGAATGGTTCTGGATTGGTCCAACTAACCCATAGCATGAGTGCTAGTTAAACCCTTCAGAGATTGGGTTCGGGTGGTGGAGATCTATTTCCAATTTTTTGTGAAATATGGAGCCTATGTGCACCACACATAGGCTGTGTGTGGTGCACATAGGTGTATATGCACAGCAGATACCCCAAAAAATAGTGGCAGAATGAAGGATTTTTGCAAAAACTCCAGATCTAGCTCGGATTTAGGCAAATCGAAGCTAGATCTATGTAGTTTTGATTATAAAACAACATTAATAATAAAAAAACATGATTGAAGCCAATCACAATAAAATCAAGCCAAAATTTGAAGGTTTATGCAAAAACCATAAGAAAAATGGAAGAAAATTGAAAAACTACCTTTGAGCAGTAGGTTTTTCTTCAAGATCTTGCTTCCAAACGTGATTAGGGACCTAACTAGTGCTTGTTGGTCTCTAAAAACCCTATCAATTTAATTAATTAAGTGTATAATTAATTAAGAATTGATTTTGGCAGAGTTTTGGCTTGCTTTTAGCAATATCCGTAATGATTTTTCACGAACCCCTAACCTCATATTTATAGGGAAAATTAGGGTTTGGTAAAATTGTAATTTTCAATCCAAAAATTGAAAATTCAAAGGCTATGTGTGCCACACATCATAGCATGTACGCCACATATAGCCTATGTGTGCAACACATTGCCTTTAACCCATCGCATGGGGCCCACTATGGTTACATTGGGATGTGCACCCTATGCCCAAGAAGCATCATTTTATGTGCTCAAATATTGTGTATTATGGTACACATCCGATTTGATCTCGAGAAGGCTCCTGACCAAACGTCTTTTTTCGCTATGTGCATAGCGCATAGTGCTATGCGCTACGCATATAGCATTTTGCCCCTATGTGTGCTGCCTTGCACGAGCAAAAGGGGATGCATGTCGTATGTCAAATTAGCACCATTTGACATATTAAGATGTTTTGCAATGAAAAGTATTCCAGATTTGGTCCGAAAGGTGGGCCCTACCAAACATCTTTTTTTCTTGCATAGTGCACGCATAGCGCTATGCACTAAATTCATTTTGTTTACGCATTCTACTTTGTATGGGTAAAATGCAACGCATTTCGCATGCCAAATAAGCATTTTTTGACATTGTGAGACATCGTTAGTGTGCTCTACTTATGTGGACCCCACCATGCAGGCCCCGCATGTGGGCCCCACCAAATGTCTTTTCTAGTAAATAATGCTATGTTCTTTGTTTCATGTGGGCAACATGAAATGTGTTCCGTATGCGCAGAGCACTCAGAAAAAGCTGACAAGTATGGTGGTCCCTGCCAGACATCATGGTGGGTGCCACCCACCATAACGTGCTCTGTACAATCAGAACACTCAGAGAAAGCCAAACAGACATATACGCACTATCGGGGTCAACATCGGGGATTGATACCGAGGCAAATCGATAAAAAAACCCGAGATTGCACAAGGGTGAAAAGTCAGGGTCAACACTATAACTGCTATGATTTTTGCCATGCTATATCGCATTATGTGCTTATGAATGCTTATGAATGCTTACGTGCCTAAGGCAATTAACTCGATTAAAATGATAAAATCAAACTTACAATTATGAGGGAATAGATCTTCACCATCCAACCCCATCTCTAAAGGGTTTGACTTAGCACTAATGCTATGGGTTGATTGAACAGAATCCGGAACCATCCAGTGGTGACTTAATCCTGTGACTCTTTTGAGTCCGCTTTATTCCTCGAGGTAGCCCTTTAAGAAGACTACACTTTCGCTTCAAGCAAGCCCTCAGTTCGTACATCACAAGCCTTACTTTGGATCATGCCAAAAGCCCCACCCATAATGAGACTTTTGAAATTGGATTTTTAGTATGATATATTTTTATTAACCTTAAACTATGAAAGGTACCTAATAAGTTTACAGTAGTTAGCTTTAAAGTAACCAACCTTTTTACAATACAAATAAATCATCTTATATTTATCATGCCTAATATCTATATTCATTATGTTAGCTTTAAAGTGACCTACCTTTTTACAATACAAATAAATCATCTTATATTTATCATGCCTAATAGCCATATTCATTGTTGATAAGTCTTAAAATGTAAGCTACATTAAGTCTCTTCTTATAAACCATATTGTAGGCTTGGTCCGTTATTGAAAAGGCTTTATTATTATAATATAAGAGTAAAACAATATGATACAATTCATGCAACTAATTTAATAATTGAAAAACGTAGTCCTTTTATTGTAAATATATGGACCAATTATTATTATAAAAATTCTAACAATTAAGATATTTTTATTATTCATGTAAAGATTATTATAACAATTTCATGTAAAGATTCAATATTTATTCATGATAAACCTTAATTATATTATTTTTATAGTTTTTATTATATTATATTTTTTTGTTATATTATATGGTTTAAAGAAAGGGAAAATAACTTGATTAAAATTCTAACTTTATTTTCCATTTTTTAGTATTTTATTATCATATTTATTATAATTTACTTTTATAACATGGACTCCACTGATAAAATTTAATAAAACATAAAAAAATGATAGAAATACGAAACAAGTTTATCAATACCATTTTTTTCATTAGAATCAAATGTTTTGATATTCCATTTTGAAATTATATGTTATCAGTTTTTTAAATACTTTAATTCTTTTTTTATATTTAGTAATTATTTTTCACTATTTTTCATAAATTGTAATTGTAGAACCTAACTTTTAATCCATTCACTATAACTTTGGGTTTTCTTCGATTTGTCCTAGCACAAGTCCCCAATATCGATCATGATTTGCATATATGCCTTTTAGCATCCTACAAGTGCTCTAGGCATGTGAAACACATTACATTTTTCATGTTAAAGGCGGGGCATATAACACATATTTCTTGATGTATGAAGCACATAATGCTATGTGTTACGAACATTCAGTGGAGATATGCATGATGCATGGCCTTTTCCATGTAAATCTAACATGTTTCATGTATCACCATGTCTTTATGATACAAATGATGCTTAATGAGCATGGGGTGCACATCCCAATGTGCTCCAATTGTGAGGCACATATAGGTAGAAATTTGGACATGCTACACATATACTGCTACATGTTATGTATATAACTTTTTTCTGCACTATATGCTGGACATATAACACTATATGTTGTACATATAGCACTATATGTTGCATATCCTACTAAATTTCATAAAATCCCACATTGTTTGCTAATTTCTGGTAACAACAATCCACACCTATAAATATAACTCATGTTTATAGGAAAAAGGTTTAAAAATTGCTAATTATGGCCAAACTCTGTCAAAATCACTCCTCACTTAATTAAGTTGCTAATTAAGATAAGAGGCTAATTAATCCTCCCTTAAATCTCTAAACTCATTTGGAATCAAGATTTGAAGCTAATCATTATTGGTGAGTGTTTGAATGCCTCTTCCTTAATCTTTTTCTTTTAATTTCCTTAATAGGTTTATGATTTTTCTTTGATTTTTTATTTATTGGCTTCAATCATGAATGTAACAATAGTATTCTTAGCTTTTTTGTAGTTAGAATGATCTGTTACTGTTACATATTTGCTTGGGTTTATGATTCTTTTTATGTTTTTACTTAAAAACTTGTTTTTGCATTTAATCCTATGCATTACATATTGCATACATCACACCATATGTGGCATATATAGCCTATGTATTACACATGTCATGCTATATGTTGCACATATAGTTGCCAATTTTCCTTTGTTTCATTATTTTTCACTCATTTTCACTTATTTTTTAGTGCTAATCAAAGTTTTCAGTAGCATTAATGGTTTCACAATAACCCTAATGATATGAATTCATCATACATTGATTCAATTTGATTAATTTTGGCTTTAAAAATAATTTCCAAGTTAAAAGGTCTTTTAATTTGATGTTTATTGCAATTGATATGACAGAACTTAAATTGGATGTGTTTTCCATCTCTAATTGATGCTTTAATGATGTTAGAGTCCTCCAATTTCATGTTCTATAATCAATTTATGTTGATTTTTCTATTAAATCAATTGATTTGCTTATTTTCTCAATCAAATGCCATTTGATTGTGATTTATTTGTCACTTGATATGATTAACTTAATTGGATGTTGCTTCATTTTTAAATGATGCCATATATGATCTTAAAATCTTCCAATTATGCTTTTAGTCAATTTTGCCTAAAAATGATTACTTTTCCATGATTTGCACAACTCGATTCATGTTTATTGTTACATTTTTATGTGTGTTGACATTACATTCATTGGAATATGGCCCTTAATTCATGCTTTCACATGATATAGAATTGATCATTTGTGTCCTAGATCTCGCTTATTACTTAATAATTATTTATTTGTTTGGATTTTCCATTCGTACGTTCTTTTAGCTCGTGCTACCTGAGGCTGTTCTCACAAGTAAAGGAGATGTTGCTTAACGTCTCAAGTTTTTATATCATCAAAGATCCTTTGTAATATAATAAGCTTCTATTTTATTAGTTTTCCTCAATATGTATGATTTAGTCTTATTACATCGTGTATTCCTTTATCTCTATCTTTCCCTTTCTTTAAGCCATTATAAATTTTCATTCATGTTGCTATGCTTATTGTATCATTACTATATGATGTATATTCTGCCATGTCATGCCTATATCATGTCATCTCTCACATGCCATGCTTATATCATGTCATATCTCATATTTCATGCCTATGCCATGTTATCTTTCACATGTCATGCTTATACCATGTCATCTCTTACATGTCATGCATATGCCATGTCATTTCACATGTCATGCTTATGCCATGTTATCTCATAGGTCATTCCTATGCTATGTCATTTCATATATCATGTCTATGTCATGTCATTTCACATGTCATGCTTATGTCATGTCATATCTCACATGTCATGCCTATATCATGTTTTACTTACCATGATTGTTATATCATGATATCATGCCATGATTGCCATATCATACTCATCATGTTATATCTACTATGATTGCTGCCATGCTATACCACATTTGTGTGCTTATTTCATGCTTATGAATATTTGCATGTCTATGATAATTAACTTGACTAAAATGGTAAAATTGAACTTAAAACTATGATAAAATAAATCTTCATCACCCGAACCCATCTCTGAAGGATTTGACTTAGCACTCATGTTATGAGTCAGTTGAACCAAATCTAGAACATCCAGTGGCGACTCCATCTTGTAACTCTTTTGAGTCTATTTCATTCCTTGAGGTAGCCCTTCAAGAAGACTACACTGTTGCTACAAGCAGGCCCTCAATACCATCTTTCCCAAGCCTCACTCTGTATCATTGTGAAAGCTACCCCCATAACTACTTTGATGCATGTTGTTTGTTTTCTACTTCATGTGACACATATACCACTTTATGTGATGCATATACCCTTATTTTCACTTTGTGCAATGCATGAATTGTTCTGAGTTCACTGAAATCTAAATTATGAATCATTTTTGCTTCATATTTTGATTCATTTGAAGTTTCTAGTAGCATTTATGATCTCACAATGATCCTAATGATTTGGATTCATCATAAATCATTCCAATTTCATTAATTTTGGCTTCAAAATTAATTGATCAAAGTAAATGCTATTTTTGATTTGATTTAGTTATAATTGATATGATTGAGATTGAATTGGATGTTAATTCATGCTCTAACTAATGCTTAATGATGTTAGAATCTTCCAATTTTAATTTTCATGATCAATTCCATTATTTTTGTTATTAAATTAATCTAATTTTGCTTAATTTCATAATTAAATGTCATTTTAATTATAATTTTGAGTTTAATGACATGATTAAACTTGACTAGATGTTGATTTATTTCTAAGTGATGCCATATTAAATCTTTTAATTATGTCCTTTTGCTTAAAATTAATTATTTTAATATTTTTCATGACTCGACTCGTGTTTATTACATTTTTCATGATTATTATCATTACATTTATTGGAATTTAGTCCTTGATTCATGCTTTTACATAACATCATATTGATCAAACATATCCCCATATTTCTCTTTATTACTTAATATTGTTTACTTGTTTTATTCGCTTGTGCATTTCCATTTATGCATTTTAGCTCGTGTTGCCTGATGTCATGTTTTCCTTGAGTAGAGGAGTTATTGCTTAACTACTCATATTTTGTATTTATGAAGACCCTTTTATAATAGAATAGGTCTTTATTCCCCTTTTAGCATATATGATCAGCTTTATTCATTGTATATCTCCTATTTCTCTCTCAATCCCTTTCTCCAGACTATTATTTTATTTCATGTAGCTTTGCTCATCTTTATATCTGCCATGATATATTTTATATCTACTATGTTGTATGTTATACCATATCATGCCTATGCCATATCATTTTCACATGTCATGCTTATGCCATGTCATTTTCACATGTCATGCCTATACCACGTCATGCTTATGCTATGTCATTTTCATGTCATGCTTATGCTATATCATTTCCACATATCATGCCTATGTCATGTAATTTTAACATGTCATGCCTATGTTATATCATATTTATCATGTCATGCTTATGTCATATCATTTTCATATATCATGCTTATATCATGTCATTTTCATATATCATACCTATGCCATATTATATTTTTCACATGTTATATCTATGTCATATCATTTTCACATGTCATATTTACGTCATGTCATTTTCTTTCAATATCATGCCTATGCCATGTCAATTTCTTATATGTCACGTTATCTCACATGTTATGTGAATGCCATGTCATATCACATGGCATGTAGCATGTCATGCCTATGCCATGTCATACCTATGCCATATCATTTCTCATATGGTATAACTATGTCATGTCATTCTCACATGTCATGATCACCATATCATGTTTGCCATGTTATGCTTTATCATGCTATGATTATTGTTATGCTATATCATATTATGTGTTTTATTCATGCTTATGAATGCTCATCTACTTAAGACAATTAACTCCACTAAAATGGTAAAATCAAACTTGAAACTCTAAGAGAATTTATCTTTGCCACTTGAACCCATCTCTAAAGGGTTCAACTTAGCATTATTTCTATGGGTCAATTGAATTAAATCTGGAACCATTCGGTGGCAACTCCATCTTATGACCTATATTGGGTCCATATAATTCCTTAAGTTAGCCCGTTGAGAATGCTACACTTTCACTCCAAGCGAGCCTCTAGTGATGTTTATCACAAGCCTTGCTCTAAATAGCGGTGAAAGCCCTACCTATAAGAGCATGGATAAGAAGTGAATTTTGGTAGACTTCTAGATGGAGGTACATGTGAATGAATTGATCCTACACTTGAAAAAGATTGATCTTGAGATTATGTGAGGATAAGGTTGGACGGTTGAGTGATTTTAAGTTTGTATAGGTTTGAGATTGTAAAATCAAGAACAACTTAAGATATTTGATAAGTACTATCCATACCAATAAGGTGCACCTACCTTTTTGGTGCTTATTCCATAAGAACTTTAGAGTTAAGTGTTCTTAACTTGGAGAAATTATACGATGGGTGACCTTATAAGAAGTTTTATTGGGAAGCATGTGAATGAGGACAAAGCATGATGGAAAGGTCTTGTGTTGGATTGTGGAGGTAATTGTCAAATTGGATCATTATAGTTTAGTATCAAAGCTGAAACCTCTCCTAGTACAATATGATTTAGGGATGAACCAAATGGAAGCTAGTGGGCATTTGACACCCGGTATTAGGCCTTAATTCATTTACAGTTGGATATAAATTTTATCTAATCCATATGTAATGGCTTTTGAGTTATTTGTATATGGAACATTATTTGCAATTGAGTTAAAATTTCAATCCAACTTATTTTGATTGATTTATTAATTGAATTTAGTTAATTAAAATTATTTTTTTGAATAAAAAAGATTAATTTATAGAAGAGAACTTGTGTTTATACAATATATTAATTAGAGCATTAGGGGAGCAAGAACCTAGTAAGGAGGCAACTAATGACTAAGCATCCGCTTAGTGATATAGTCTACAGTAAAATTAACTACTTTACTAACATGAACAATAGAATAATAAGCACATTTACTAAGTTGAGTTTTAATCTCTAGAATTAATGCTTCAACCTCCTAAAAAAGTAAAACATCAAGATATGTAAAGAAGTTTACAAGGTTTAAATTATCAAATTCAAATACAATATTCTTAACTTGTAAAGAGATAGCTAATAAAATATCATGTTTCAAAATGCTAATGCTTCAGCCATCAATAAAGAAGAACATGGAAGAGAACACACTACAATATCAATAACCAAACCAAGATTGTTCTTGCAAATGACAACCATCATTCTTTAAGATTCATTATCCTTATAAGTTGGATCAAAATTGAATTTCCACCAATCAACTAAATGGGGAGTCCATTTTCCAATTTAATTGATAATATTAGAAGAGAAATAAGGATCCTTCTTAAAAGGATCTAATTGAGAGGAACGTTGGAGGCTTTTTAAGCCATTCATGCAGGGCTACCTTACACTAGTGCACCAAATACAAAGGAGAAGCATTATAAACTTAAAAATAACCTTATTTTTTACCTTCAAGAATTGCTAAACAGTCAGCATAATAGAGTAAATAAATTGAAAATGATAATCCCCTTTAAAAGATATAACTATATCAATAATATTCCTATAATGCATATTCCTTTAGGATGATAAATAATAGTTAGTAGCTTTCTATAAAAAAATTTTTAGCTTGGATTGGATAAGGAGCTTGTATAATCAGTTCCATAAATTGGAACTATTAAACATAGAAGCTTGAAAAGCTCTAGGCTTGCAATAATCTCCATTATAAACAAGGGTTAAGTACATAGATTTAACAAAGACAACACCTTGCTTATCATTATGCCATATAAGCTTGTCACTAGCATTAATAGGCCTACAAGAATATAATAAATAGCTATAACTTTTATAGGATTAAAGAGAGCCTTAAGTAAGTTTTAATTCATCTCCGGTAATAAGAATCCATCAGCTGGAACATAAAATTAATAGAGAAACCATTAAGTCTAGAAGAAAACAATTAAAACTTAGGCAAGCTTGGAATCCAAGCATCATACTAAATGCTAATCAACTTATCATTGTTAACATGCCACCTACACCTTTTCGTTAAGACATCCCTACCTTCAACCAAGTTGCACCATCCCCAGGAAGCTTTATATCTCTTTTTAGTAGTTTAGAGGTCACTATGATGGAAATATCTTATTAGTAAATACCCCAATAAAGAATTAGGTCTATTGAAGATTCTCTAATCTTTTTTTGCTAACAATGGTTTGTTAAAGAAAGCAAATTCTCTAAAACTTTAACCACCATCTAATTTAGGTTTAGTGATAATAACCTACCTAGCCTACAAGATAATAACCTTCTCTACATCCCTTTACCATCAAATTTAGTAATCATTGATTTAATTCTTTTATAGAAGGATCTCAAAAGTTTAAAAAATCCATGTTGTAAGGTGTCAAATCTAACAAATTAGAAACCTACTTCCTTATAACAAAAATTTTTAGCAAGTGAAAGTATGGTCAATCCTATGGAGAGAAAAAAAATTTCAATTCTCGTCAAAAGAAATTAAAAATATAAAAGAAACTGAGAATGATTTGGAAGTATTTAGATGATAAGAACTTCCAACCAAAAGTAAGTCTCCATTTCCTATTTATTGCATGATCATTAACTCAAAAATAGTTCTTAACTGTTTTACTAAATTAGTTTTAGTTATAAAAGATGCTTCTCACTAACCAATCTCTTTGTACTAGTAGAATAGTTGAGAGGTGATCTATGACTACTCATAATTATTAAATTGACCATGGAAGATACTTCTTATGAACTAATCTAATAGCCATATAAAGAATTAAAAGGACTTGACTCTAACTAACAACCAAGACACTTGTATTATTCAAGCTAGATTGCTAAGATCTTTAAGGAAATTAAAACTCATACAAGTTATAATAATCTCTTAAGTTACCACTGATTATAAGTCAGAGAGACAATTATGGATCTAATAACTTATACAGTGGTTTATAATTCAAGCATATATGCAATGATACCATTTAACACATACACCAAAATTATAGTGAAAACAATGTTTGCAAGATTAAAGCAAATAGTAAAATAATTTAAGAAATTAAGTTTATTTAGATCTTAGATGCAAAAATAATGAAACTTTGATTAAGGTTTCAATTAAGACTAAGAAAAGCCTTAGCCCAACATCATTAGGCTTGAATACAAACTAAATGGAACATTATTCTAAGCAAAATAATAAAAGAATGACCCCCCCCCCCTCTAAAAGGAACAAGCCTCCTTTTTATAGAAGTCCTAAGCTATAATAAATAAATAATTTATTTATAATAATTTCAAAGATAATAATTCTATCTCCCCTAATTATTTGAAATCAGATCCTTAAGTTAAAAATATGAAATCATATAAGTCTCAAATCTTCCAAAAGTTGGTCATCCTATGTGCTATTTTATACCCATACCTTGACTTGTAAGGACCCAATTCTTAGAAAAATTAGCCAAGATTATGGGATTTTACTTCTTTTCTCATCTTTGAACCTTTTAACTTATAAAATGAAAAATCTAATGAAAATTAACTAATTCCAGAAATATTATCCATAAAATAAATCCAAATATTGATATAAATAATGCATAAAATGTGTCTTAACAAGATGTAATCAGAATCTCCTTGCTAGCTTAAAATAAAAGCTTATGCTTCCACCTTTAAAGTTTAAATTGAATCCTTATCTCTAGAAAATCAAGCACTTATGTTTTAGATCTACCCCACATAATCGAAAGGCTTAGATATTTTGTCACACCCAGCCCATACCCAGGCGGACATGCTCCCACGACACAGACAGTGACTCTTTAAGAGAACCACTAACTGTGACGTCAGGGATACATCGTACAGACGTCGTATGGGGACCCACTCTAAGCCTAATGGTGGTTGTGCTGTAGAAACACGTGATGTTCATGCAATACCCGGGATCCATACATACATACACGCATACATAAGGCATTAAACATGACGGGCAACTCATACTTCATTAATATAAAACCCGTTATACAATAAGTGCGTGCGTACAATCAAACCACCAAAAGCTATATAATTGTACATAACTTGTACAATACAAACGTAACTACTGCCATACTACAAATACACAAGCTACACAGACACAAAAGAGGCTGGAGTTTGCCACCGAAGTCCCGTACCAAAATGAGATCTGTCGTCTCTGCTGATGACCTCTATTCCTTCCCGGATGGCTCCCCTGTGTACTCCGAACCTACGTTTATCAAATGACAAACGCTGAGAATAATCTCAGTGGTGCTAGTACATATATAACAATCATATCAGAGCAATGCCATTCAAGCATAAATCACAAACACAATGTGAATACCAAATGCAATGCAATGCCAATACTCTCACAGTCATACTCATTTCTCTTTCATTCATTCACTCTTGTTTTCCTGATGTGCACATTCCTTTCGTACACACTGGATCCCGTTAGGTGCCGGTATTCATTGCCCTTAGGCGGCCATTTACTTGAGTGCCCTGCACTCTTTATCCTTCTCCTATCTTAGGAGGTATACACATATCGATTCCCTCGGGAATCCCATTCCATTTCGATCCAGTGTGCCCAGAGCTAAGCTCTGCCCTCAATTTTCCTTTCTTTTCACACTCTTTCCTTTCCTTTTTCCCTTTACATGCATGTTTGCACGGTAACATCATTACAAAACATTCATTTCATGCCTGAATACATAGCCTAAGCACGCATTCCTCATATACGCATGAAAACTTACTCATTCCATCACATTTCAAGCAAGGAAAACATAATTCCAAGCAT
>CANYBF010169563.1:0-19420 GCA_948192965.1 Dalechampia spathulata
TGGGGTTATGCACTGGAGACTGCTGTTCATGTTTTGAACAGAGTCCCATCTAAATCGGTTGAGGTTACACCATATGAATTATGGTATAACAAGAAACCTATATTATCTTATCTGAAGGTATGGGGTTGTCCTTCTTATGTGAACAAGACAATGTCAGACAAGCTTGAGGCCAAGTCTGACAAATGCTATTTTGTGGGATATCCTAAGGAAACTATAGGATATTACTTCTATCATCCTTTGGAACAAAAAGTGTTTGTTTCAAAGCATGCTATTTTCTTAGAGAAAGAATTTCTTCAGAAAAAAGATAATGGGAGTATAATTGAACTTGATGAAGTTCAATCATCACAAGATGAAGCAAACCAACTGATTGATCGTACTGATGTAGAATCAATTCCTATGGAAACACAAGCTCCTAGACGCTCAACTAAAATAAGAACTATACCTGAAAGGTATGGATTCCTTGTTCATGAGAATAAGGAAGTCTTATTAGTTGAGAATGATGAGCTAAAAGACTATGATGAAGTTCTAAATAGTTCAGATGGATTAGTAGATTTGGAAGATGTGATTTTAGGATATCTGAATTACAGATGAAACTTTGCCAAAATTTTATCAGAATTTTGTAATTTGGATAAGTAGTTAAATAAGGTGAAGAAAGGGGTTTAAAGATGATTAATATAGTAACTTACTTTAGTATGATGCATGGAAGTGGGAAGTGGACTTTAGTTACTCTATAGTTTTTATAGTAGTTGAAAAAGATAAGTTATAAAGCTTATTATGATAGTTCTGTCACATTCTATTATTGCAGTTGAAGGAAATAAAAGAAGTGAAGAAGAGAAATAAAGGGAAGTGGAAAAGAAATTCCATTAGAGGTGCATGCATAATAAACATGTTATATATTTACTTTAAAATGATTTTATCTAAAATGGTTGTTTAATTATCTATTTTCTACAATCAATTACAAAATGAGTATTACTATTGCTTAAGGATTCATTATTATGAAAAATGTGTTTTACTTGGCTATTTGATTTATGAATTTATTCCATATGATTTATTATATTTGATATATGATTTGATAAGAATTTTGAAAATCGATTGTATTTCATAACCGGTAATAGATAGATGATGATGAAACAGACAGATGATTATGAGATGTTCCTTATTGGGTAAGAGGTTGAGATATTTGCCCCCCCCCCCCCCCAATAAGAGGTGCATAATTTATAGTATATGATCACATAGGGATGGGATTGAGACTCGTCTCCCATCTGGGTTACAATGATTCATTACTGTAACTTATGATCCATATAGATGATATTAGTCACCTTCGTGGTGGGATTGAGACCCTTCTCCCATCCGGGTTACAGGTTTTCTGTAACTCGTGACAGAGGTAGAGGATAAGATAGATGATACTAATGATTTAAATATAATTAAGATTAAATGTTTGATTTATGTTTTTATATAATATTTTATTTTATTTATACATTATTGGACTTTATTTTACATGATGATAATGTTTTTATTATGATACATGATCACTTTATTTCTCGAAACGTTATATTATTATTATATCTCTATTTATTCAATAAGAAGGGGATTTGATCTTGCTTTTAATAATATTCATTTTATATTCTTACTTTGTATTTGTTTATTGTGCACCACTAAGGTCATACTTAGCGTTCATTTTATTGAACATAGATCAGAGAAGAGTTAGAAGCTAGGCTTAGTCGAGTTTTGCACCTGAGAAGTTGCGTCTGTTAAAAGGGATCTCTTAGGTATCTATCATGTTATGTATATTTATATTAAGTATGATGTAGGTACACTACTAAGATAATACCCAAAGACATTAAATTTTATTTATATATCTATTTACTATTTTGGTTATATATATATATATACGTTGTTTAAGTTGATGAAAAATTGTATGACTAGATTTTAAATACGTCATCACCTACAGAGTATTTTATCATGCAAAAACTTTATTTGATTTTATGAAACTTCTTTTTAAAAGCTTTTATTTTAATGATATCAAAATTTTAAATTCCCTCATTTTTACGATAAAAAATGCGACCAAAAGTTGTATACCATTGCATTTGATTAATAATTTTAATATTACTTTTAATACTTTTAACTTATAAAAGAGGTTGAAAATCAATTTTTAACATCCCTTTTGATATGTTTAATAGATTTCGGTGTCAAAGTAGAATAGATTAAGCATATTATGGAAGCATGTCAGGCCTTATAAGAGGGGTAAGGTGTGACACTCCATCAATTTGGACTGCTACAGTCCATCATTTATCCACCCTTATAGATTAAAAATTTACACTAATCTGACTTGTGTAGTACACATGTCAATTAGGTAGAATGACACTCAAGATGGATAGCACTATGGGATAATCACATTCAGAGAATTGTTCAGGATCTTGTTGCTTCACGATAAGTTACAAGAAGGTGGATCTTGCCTAGGGGTGCATAATTTGGAGCTTCTATAAACATCTAATCTTATAAATCTTATAGCTCTAATCGAATGTTATACATCTAATTTACTAACTTATTTTGTATTATAATTTTTATAGGCTAGTGCCCTTGAGCATATCTCATTACGTTCTTAATTGCAATTAGCTTAACAACTTGGTCATAATGATTAAATAGCCTTACGAGAATAACGTTGTCTAATAACAATGCCACCTTCTCAATCTACCCCTGAATCGGTTAACTATCATTATCCTACTAATGATGACTTGATAAGACTTACATCTTTATGTCCTTCACAACGTACCAGTTAATATTATCGTCAATATCATGATATTCTGGTTCCATTAACTGTATCTTACCATCCTATTCCACCTGTTATTTCTTTATATAATCAACCTAGACCATCTTTTCCTTCAAATTTTAAAGTAGGCATATCAACTCTATTGTTATCTCCATCATCCCAATTTGCATACTTTTTTCCATTTATCCTGCCACCATTTAAACCAGGAGAGACTTCTTCATTCATCCTACTATTATTCCCCCAATAATCCATATAGTATTTCCCATCAAATCAACCTATTACCCCTACCCTAACCCTTAACCCTAACCCATATTCTTATCCATTTATTGCCTCAACTTCACAATAACTTTAACCATATCTTAAATGTTTTTGTTTAGCTTATACTACTCTACTTAGTGGTACCATTCCTATTAATTATGGAGATGAATAAAATGATCAAGTTGCTGATGATGATGATAATGATGATCACCATCATCATGATAGTGGTGGTGATAGATCTCGTCATTTACATGATTCTCACTATGTACACATGAATACTGATTGTAGAAATACTAGGAGGCAAATAAGTCTCAGATCAAGAATCAGAAGAAGAGATTTTGGAACATAACTTGTTTATTTACGTATTTAGTAATATCTTCATGTTCTAAAAACTTATTTAATGTAATGATATTTTATTATCCGTTGATGTTCTCAAACCTAGTTTAATTTAATGATGTTATTATGATGATCTTATTTCCTCCATTTAAGTTATAATAATTTATTTAATATAAGTATATCTTTATGTTCTGAAAACTTATTTAATGAAATTATATTAACTAACATGATCATCATAGTAATAATGATAACAAATATGATAACGATAATGTTTCATATAATTGTAACAATAACCATAACAATAATGTTATTAACAATGATAATGATTATTTCTTACTATGAAATTTAAATTATTTGACTAACCTATTAATGCTACTCTTTTTTAGGAGTCTAAAACGATTGAATAATTAATATCTATCATTTGTGCTACTATCCATCAATGGGAAGATATTCAGTGGAATCGACTTAGTCAATTTTGACTTCAATCTCTAAAGGTATTCAACCAAATCTATATCAACTATGCATTTCTACATGTAACAGTTCAATTCTGGGATCCAATACACCATGTGTTTTTGTTTTGATATGTAGAACTATATCTACTTTACGAGGAGTTTACTAATATCCTTGGGGTTTCATGCAACATGAATAAAATGCTAACTATATCACTTCTTGACGATCAAGTTATTCCATATCTTATCAAGGCATTTGACATTAGCCCCCCTATAGTGAATTCATTATTGACTATAAAGGGGTCTATAAATATCATTAAAATCTTTAAACTCTATAACCACAAGCTACTAACCGACCCTTCATGGCTCAGAGTTACTACTTTTAGATCGTTGGTACAATTTCTATTCATCAACCCATTCGATAATAAGGATTTTATATTGGAACCTATCATCGATCAAATGGAGCATGGTCGAACTTATTTTTTGATGAGCATTGCAAAGATGACCCTTGGACTTGACAGAATTAAGTAGGACAGTCTGACCACTTTAGTGGTAGTTTCCTATTGCTCCAAATATGTCATCTAACTTATCTTTACATGTTTTTTGCTCATCAAATATTTCTTATTTTTAGATGGCCATTTTTTCAATGTTCTTAATTTATCTCATTTATTTTTTTCCTTTATTTTAATTAAATTACTAGATTTGGCTTCATGAGAAATTAGGATCCTTGCGACTGCTAAAAGATTATTTGCAAAGATATCATCCCCAAACACATATGAGAAGAGGTTACACCTTCCTTGAGGCAAAAACCTTCATATTGGATGCTTGATTTGAATGGATGGGATCCATCACAAAGAGTGCTATCGGATGGACCTGTTCATGGTGACACATTCAACATATGATAATGAGAATGTATATTAACTATATCCTGGTAGTTAGATTAAGAGCTCATGCACACTATAGTCATGCTAGAGTCTATCGTTAATATGACTATCAACAAACTATACCTCGTTCGTTACCAAAATTCTCTTGACAATGATTGCTCAAATACTTTCTAGAGTATATTGAGCATACATGGCCACACCATCGTATTATGCAGGCACAGATTCCTACAACTGGATTTTCTACATATGATAAATACAAGCAATAAGTCTTGCATCACACTATGAATTTATGATATACATTGAATTATAAATACAATTACAATATTATTACTTATTAAACTGACATTACTTATCTTTAACAACTAGCTTCAAATTATAAAAATTGTCACACAGTTCCAATGGTCATTGCACTAATCATCATGATATAAATTCATACATATCATATAAATAACAATAATAAATATTACTTACAAATAATAATACCAAATAAATAATGCTTATAAAGAAATAACAATAAAAATAGCAACAACAATAATAATTATAAATATTAATAATAATATTAATATGAATAATAAAAACACTACCAATCATTTTTTTACAATAATACTAATCATTACTAATTAATTATATAAGTCATAATTCTATTTAAAACTACTAATAATATATAATTCATAATAATAACTATTATTCTTATTAATAATTACATCAATAAATTATAATTACAGTAATTAAAACTAATAATTATAAGAACTAATAATATTAATAATACACAATACTAACATTACAAAAATCTCAAAATTATAAATACTTATTCAATTTTTAACAACATAATATTACCTATATTATTTTTTTATTTAAACAATAACAACATCAATACTAAAAATAATAACCATTAATAAATAATAAGTACATAAATAACAATTATACTTATAATTACTAATAATATATAAATCATAATAATAAATATTAATTATTATATTTATTACATAAATAAACAATAATTATAATTCTAAGTAATAATAATAATAATAATAATAATAATAACAATAATAATAATAACAATTATTATTATTATTATAACTATAATAATAATAATAATAATAATAATAATAATAATATATCACAATAATAATTATAATTAATACTAATACCAATATTAACTTTTCATCTAACTAATATTTACAAACAATTATTTTTAAAATAATATTCATTATATTTACATTTATAAAATAATAAAAATAATAATCTACATATTACCTATAAATAATAATAACACCCATACTAATAATAAAAATACTACAAATCATTTATTACTAATACTAATCATCATTAATAAATAATTATTATTAATAAATAAGCATCAGGAATATCAACCGTCAATGATAAAAACCCTAATCCTCGCCTTACTATTTATTTCAATCATTGAATAAGGTTTAACGACAAACGCAAACACCCCTCTCTCAAAATCACATAGATATCCAACATAATAAATAAACAGATATGGCTAGTAAGGAGTTGAAGATTGTGCCAGAGTCTATTTTGAAAAAAACAAAGAGAAATGAGGAGTGGGCATTGGCCAAAAAGCAAGAAGTGGAGGCTTTAAGAAAGAAAGCTAAAGAAAGTCGCAAGCTGATTTTTAGCAGAGCTAAGCAATATACCAAGGAGTATGATTTCAGGTTTCTTATTCATTTTATCTTGGTGTCTCTATCATCTTTCCTCCTTAATAGCATTATTCTGATTTGAGTATTCGGTATTTTTCTAGTTGCAGAGCTTCTACTCATTTCATGATCAATATATCAATTTGGAATTTTAGAACTTCTATTAATTTTGCTTATTTTTTATATAGTAAAAAGAGCGTATTCATCGAGATCAATGCAAAATTTCAAAGGAGGTTTTTATGTTAATCCTGAAGCCAAGATTTTATTTATCATTAGGATTTATAGAGAAGCTTTTTTTGAACTTGTATTGTATGTGGCCTTACCATTTTATTTTATTGATGGTGTTAATTCGCAGTTCTATGATAAATTTTCAGTATTAATGCAATTGACCCAAAGACCTAAAAGATCTTGCAGCTCCTGTAATTGAGACAGGTCTAATTTTCTTTTTGAAATTTGACATTTATTCTCTCTTATTATTTTATCATTCAATTCTCATAATTAGCTGGGCAATTGATGATGTGGTGTACTGTTGACAATTTCTTGTATGAAGGAGCAATTTGATAGTGATATAATCAGTTTTTACATTTTAACATTTCTTTCAGAATCCTATTAAGTTCATCTGAATTACTAGAACTGATTAGCCTAAAATTCACCTTTCATCAATGTTTTAAATATTATGGGGTTGAAATTGGTGGTGGAAATAGCTATAGGAGAGTGATGACAATTTATGAGAAAATCAGGGTGCTGATATTAAGGGGTGACTATAAATTATTTATAAAGAATTTAGAAATTCAAAAGGTATTGTTTTTGTTATCAAATTATAGAAGATCAATTGCAGCTCTATGAATCTGTTAGTAGTTTGGCTAGAATGGTAGGAAGATTGATAGAAGATCATGCTCTTAAGGTGCTTTGAAGTGGTTACCTTTTGAAGCTAATGATGACAAAGATCCTGAAAATCATTGAAATTTTCCTTTATCTTTGTACAGCTTTAGAACTGGTCATACCTAAATTCCTTGAAGCAGTTCTCTACCTTTTTTCCAACATTCTTGGAAAGGCTTTAAGAACCTGATGTCTTGAGCATGTATTTCTATTTGTTTAATTTCATACGATTAAACTAATCAGTGATATTAATTGGATTAAGTTGTGAGTTAATACAATTTTATGGCTAAGGAGTACGGTGGTATTGGCCTGAATGGCATCCTACAAAAGTCTATTGAATTAGGCAGTTTCTTATCAATATATATATATATATCTGTATAGTAACACTTAGGATAGTCCCAGGCTCCTGGATTCAGTTTTATCAAAATGATGATGGTTATATGGAAATTCAATATTAATGCAATTGACCTAAAGACCAAAAAGATTTTGCAGTTGCTACATTTGAGACAGGTTTGATTTCCTTTTTGAAATTTCACATTTATTCTCTCTTATTGTTTTGTGGTTTTATTCTTATAATTAGCTCGGTAATTGATAATGTGGTGTATTGTTGAAAGTTTCTTGCACTAAGGGGCGATTTAATAGTGATATAATCAGTTTTAACATTTTAACATTTCTTTCAAAATCCTATTGAGTTCATTTAAGAGGTACCTTTTATTCAATGATTTGAATATTGTGGGGTTGAAGTTGGCGGTTGAAATAACTATAGTAGAGTAATGACAATTTATGAGAAAATCAAGGTGCTAATTTTAAAGGGTGAATAGCAATTATTTGTAAGTGATTTAGAAATTCTAGAGATATTGTTTCTGTTATCAAAATCATGGAAGATCAGTTATGGCCCTATGAATTGTCAGTAGTTTAGGTTGAATGGTAGGAAGATTGATAGAAGATCATGCTCTTGAAGTACTTTGAAGTGGTTAGCTTTTCAAGCTAGTGATGACAAGGATCTTGAAAATCATTGAAATTTTCCTTTACCTTTTTACAGCTTTAAAACTGGTCATACCTAAATTCCTTGAAGTAGTACTCTACTTATTTTCCAACTTTCTTAGAAAGGCTTTATGAACCTAATGTCTTAAGCATGTATTTCAATTTTTTTGATTTCATACTATTAAACTAATCAGTGAAATTAATTGGATTAAGTTATGAGTTAATTCGATTTTATAGCTAAGGAGTATGGTGGTATTGGCCTGATTGGCATCCTAGAAAAGTCTGTTGAATTGGGAAGTTTCCTATCAATATATGTATATCTGTACATTAGCACTTAGGATAGTCCCATGCTCCTGATTTTAGTTTTATCAAAATGATGATGGTTATATGGTAATTCAGTATTAATGCAATTGACCAAAGACCCAAAAGATTTTTCAGCTCCTGCACTTGAGATAGGTCTGATTTTCTTTTCAAAATATGACATTTATTCTCTCTTATTGTGTTGTAGTTCTACTCTCGTAATTAGCTGGCCAACTGATAATGTGGTGTATTGTTGATAATTTCTTGTGCAAAGCAATGATTTAATAGAGATATAATCAGTTTCAACATTTTAACATTTCTTTCAGAATCTTGTTGAGTTCATCTGACTTGCTGGAACTGATTAGCCTAAAAGTCACCTTTCATTCAATGTTTTGAATATTATAGGGTTGAAGTTGGCGGTTGAAATAACTATAGTAGAGTGATGATAATTTATGAGAAAATCAAGGTGTTATTTTAGGGGGTAAATACCAATTATTTATAAATGATTTAGAAATTCCAGAGGTATTGTTTCTATTATCAAAATCATGGAAGATGAGTTATGGCCCTATGAATCTGTCAGTAGTTTGGCTTGAATGGTAGGAAGATTGATAGAAGATCATGCTCTTAACGTGCTTGTAATTGGTTAGCTTTTGAAGCTAGTGATGACAGGGATCTTAAAACTCATTGGAAAGGCTTTAAGAACCTAATGTCTTGAGCATGTATTTTTATTTATTTAATTTCATATAATTAAACTAATTAGTGAGATTAATTGGATTAAGTTATGAGTTAATACAATTTTATGGTTAAGAAGTACGGTGGTATTGGCCTGAATGGCATCCTAAAATAGTCTATTGAATTGGGGAGTTTCTTATAAATATATGTATATCTTTACAGTTGCACTTTGGATAGTCCCATGCTGCTAATTTTAGTTTTATCAAAATGATGATGGTTATATGGAAATTCAGTGTTAATGCAATTGACCCAAAGACCTAAAAGATTGTGCAGCTCCTACATTTGAGACAGGTCTGATTTTCTTTATTAAATTTGACATTTACTCTCTCTTATAGTTTGGTGGTTCTATTCTTGTAATTAACTAGGCAATTGATAATGTGGTGTATTGTTGATAATTTCTTATTCTAAGGGCTGATCTGATAGTGACATAATCACTTTCAACATTTTAACATTTCTTTCAGAATCCTGTTGAGTTCATATGAATTACTTGAACTGATTGGCCTAAAAGTCACCTTTCATTCAATGTTTTGAATTTTATGGGGTTGAAGTTGGTAGTTGAAATAACTATAGTAGAGTGATGACAATTTATGAGAAAATTGGGGTACTGATTTTAAGGGGTGAATAATAATTATTTATAAATGATTGAGAAATTCAAGAGGTATTTTTTATGTTATCAAAATCATGGAAGATTAATTATAGCATATGAATCTGTCAGTAGTTTGGCTTGAATGTTAGGAAGATTGATAGAAGATTATGCTATCAAGGTGCTTTGAAGTGGTTAGCCTTTGAAACTAGTGATAACAGGGATTGTGAAAATGATTGAAATTTTCCTTTACCTTTTACAGCTTTAAAACTGGTCATACCTAAAGTCCTTAAAGCAGTTCTCTAGTCTGTTTCCAACTTTCTTGGAAAGGATTTAAGAACCTAATATCTTGAGCATGTATTTCTATTTGTTTGATTTCATACGATTAAATTAATCAGTGAGATCAATTGGATTAAGTTATGAGTTAATATAATTTTATGGGTAAGAAGTACGATGGTATTAGCCTAAATGGCATCTTAGAAAAGTCTATTGAATTGGGGAGTTTCTTATTAATATATGTATATCTTTACAATTGCACTTTGGATAGTCCTATGCTCCTAATTTTAGTTTTATCAAAATGGTGATGGTTATATGGAAATTTAGTCTTAATATCATTGACCCAAAGGCCCAAAAGATTCTGCAGCTCCTTCATTTGAGACAGGTTTAATTTTCTTTTTTAAATTTGACATTTACTCTCTCTTATTATTTAGTGGTTCTATTCTTGGAATTAGCTAGGCAATAGATAATGTGGTGTATTGTTGACAATTTCTTGTGTGAAGAGTTGATTTGATAGTGATATAATCACTTTCAACATTTTAACATTTCTTTCAGAATCTTGTTGAGTTTATCTGAATTACTCAAACTGATTGGCTTAGAAGTCACCTTTCATTCAATGTTTTGAATTTCGTGGGGTTGAAGTTGGCAGTTGAAATAACTATAGTAGAGTGATGATAATTTATGAGAAAATAGGGGTATTGATTTTAGGGGGCGAATAACACTTATTTATAAATGATTGAGAAATTCTAGAGGTATTGTTTTTGTTATCAAAATCATGGAAGATTAATTATGGCCACATGAATCTGTCAGTAGTTTGGCTTCAATGGTAGGAATATTGATAGAAGATTATTCTATCGAGCTGCTTTGAAGTGGTTAGCTTTTGAAGTTAGTGATAACAGGGATCGTGAAAATCATTGAAATTTTTCTTTACCTTTTTACAGCTTTAGAACTGGTCATACCTAAATTCTTTGAAGCAGATCTCTAGTTTTTTTTCCAACTTTCTTAGAAAGGCTTTAAGAACCTAATGTCTTAAGCATGTATTTCTATTTGTTTGAATTCATACAATTAAAATAATTGGTGAGATTAATTGTAGTAAGTTATGAGTTAATACAATTTTATGGCTAGGGGGTACGATTGTATTAGTCTGAATGGCATCCTAGAAAAGTCTGCTGAGTTGGGTACTTTCTCATCAATATATGTATATCTGTATAATAGCACTTTGTATAATTCCATGCTCCTGATTTCAGATTTATCAAAATGATGATGGTTATATGGAAATCCAGTATTAATGCAATCGACCTAAAGGCCCAAAAGATTTTGTAACTTCTACATTTGAGACAGGTCTAATTTTCTTTTTGAAATTTGACATTTATTCTCGCTTATTATTTTATGGTTCTATGCTTGTAATTAGCTGGGTAATTGATAATATGGTGTATTGTTGAGAATTTCTTGTGTGAAGGGGTGATTTGATAATGATATAATCAGTTTCAACATTTTAACATTTCTTTAAGAATCCTGTTGAGTTCATCTGAATTACTGGAATTGATTGGCCTAAAAGTCACCTTTCATTCAATATTTTGAATATTATGGGGTTGAAGTTGGCAGTTGAAATAACTATAGTAGAGTGATGATAATTTATGAGAAAATCAAGATGCTTATTTTAGGGGGCGAATAATAATTGTTTATAAGTGATTTAGAATTCAAGAGGTATTGTTTCTATTATCAAAATCATCGAAGATGAGTTACAACCTTATGAATCTGTCAGTAGTTTTGCTTGAATAGTAGGAAGATTGATAGAAGATTATGCTATCGAGGTGCTTTGAAGTGGTTAGCTTTTAAAGCTAGTGATGGTAGGGATCCTGAAAATCATTGAATTTTCCTTTACCTTTTTACAGCTTTAGAACTAGTCATACTTAAATTCCTTGAAACAATTTTCTATTTTTTTCTAACTTTCTTAGAAAGGCTTTAAGAACCTAATGTTTTGAACATGTATTTCTATTTGTTTGATTTCATACGATTAAACTAATCAATGAGATTAATTGGATTAAGTTATGAGTTAATACAGTTTATGGCTAGGGAGTACGGTGGTATTAGCCTGAATGGCATCCTAGGAAAGTCTGTTGAATTGGGGACTTTCTTATTGATATATTTATATCTGTACAGTAGCACTTCGAATAGTTCCATGCTTCTGATTTCAGTTTTATCAAAATGATGATGGTTATATGGAAATTTAGTATTAATGCAATTGACCCAAAGGCCCAAAAGATTTTGCAACTCCTTCATTTGAGATAGGTCTTTTTAAACTTTGACATTTATTCTCTCTTATTGTTTTATGGTTATATTCTTGTAATTAGCTGGGCAATTGATAATGTGGTGTATTGTTGAAAATTTCTCGTGCGAAGGGGTGATTTGATAATGATAGAATCAGTTTTAACATTTTAATATTTCTTTCAAAATCGTGTTGAGTTCATCTGAATTACTGGAACTGATTGGTTTAAAAGTCACCTTTCATTCATTGTTTTGAATACTGTGGGGTTGAAGTTGGCGGTTGAAATAACTATAGTAAAGTGATGATAATTTATGAGAAAATCATGGTGCTGATTTTAGGGGGCGAATAGCAAATGTTTATAAGTGATGTAGAAATTCCAAAGGTATTGTTTTTGTTATCAAAATCATGGAAGATCAGTTATGGCCCTATGAATCTGTCAGTAGTTTAGCTTGAATGGTAGGAAGATTGATAGAAGATCATGCTCTTGAGGTGCTTTGAAGTGGTTAGCTTTTGAAGCTAGTGATGGCAGGGATCCTGAAAATCATTGAAGTTTTCCTTTACCTTTTCACAACTTTAGAACTGGTTATACTTAAATTCCTTGAAGCAGTTCTCTACCTTTCTTCAAACTTTTTTAGCAAGGCTTTAAGAACCTAATGTCTTGAGCATGTATTTCTATTTGTTTGATTTCATATGATTAAACTAATCAGCAAGATTAATTGGATTAAGTTGTACATTAATACACTTTTATTGCTAAGGAGTATGGTGGTATTGGCCTGAATGGCATCTTAGAAAAGTCTATTGAATTGGGGAGTTTCTTATCAATATATGTATATCTGTACAGTAGCACTTAGGATAGTCCCATGCTTCTGATTTCAATTTTATCAAAATGATGATGGTTGTATGGAAATTCATTTCTGATTCTCAACTATGACCATGTTTAGAGATGATGATTTGGCAATGCTGTTTGCGTGTATGATTTGCAAGCTTTACATAAATGAACCAATGCTTTTAAGTCTCTTTCTTTTTACTGGAGATATTTTGCTCTTTTGCACATGTTTTATTTAATTAATGGTTAACCATCTATTATTTAAACACATTTTTTTCTAACTGCATATATTTAATGGCATGTTCCTAAAAGTAAATAAATCAATGGTGAATATGTTGTATAGAGTTGAGCCCTGTGTGACTTATGGGTATGCTATTTCCCATTTTCATCTCTTTCTCAGCTTTGTAAATCTTTAATCTATAGTTCATATGAAATCTTAATGATTTCTGAAACTTGTAAGCTCATCTAAATGGTAACAGATACCCAAATTTGAAGAGTGTCAAAGAATTGATTTACAAGAGGGGCTATGGAAAAGTGAACCAATAAAGAAGCGCATTGATCGACAATTCAATCATCGAGCAAGTTTGTTGCGGAATATGTGTTAAATATCTGAGATCTATTTTTGAGTGCACTCATCCTAAGAAATTTCTCATTGCAGGTTCTGGGTAAGTATGGAATCATCTGTATGGAAGATCTAATCCATGAAATTATGATCGTAGACCGTACTTCAAGAAGGCCAACAGCTTCTTATGGCCATTCCAGCTAAAGGCACCGTTGGAAGGATTGAAGAAGAAGAGAAATCACTATATTGAAGGAGGTGATGCTAGTAACCGGGAAGACTACATCAATGAGCTTATCAGGAGGATGAACTAAGAGACATTTGGGGGGTTTTTTCTAGTGGAATATGATATGTTGATGCATATTGTCATCTTTTTATTTTGTTGGAAATTGGAATCTAAAGTCTTTGGATCAAATGGTATTGCCTATAACGACATTTATTTGTTCTATGCATAGGAAGCTTCTCCATAAGATGTCCAATGGAAACATTCATTATTTAGAAAAAGGATTTTGCTGGCTAAAAAATTATTTTTAAAATTATACTTATATTTTAAAGTTTCTTAAACGTTTTTAGGTACATGTTGTTTTTTCATCTTTAATATTGCAAAAATTTATCCTACAAAATTAATATTTATTTTTTTGGTATTTCATCTCAAAGTGGGGTTAATATTTCATTATATTTTTGGCTCTTTTATTAAGGTGATATTTTTAAATTATTTTGAATTATTATGTTAAATATGTATTTGTTATGAATATATGTGATGTTATTTATTTGTTATTTATTTATGATGATTATATTTTTTGATAAGTAGATGTATTATATCATGATTTGATATGTATATATTATGTATTTTGTCAGATAGTTATTTTGTATTTATTATTAAATTCTATTGATTATGATTAGAAATTTGTAAATATATTTGTTAGATATATTATATATTATATCACATGTAATAAATTTTAAAAAAAATAAGAATTGAAATATTTGAAAGGTGAAATATGTAAAAATAAAAAAATGTCTAAAAATAATGGGAGTACAAACACAAGAAAATATGGGAAATTAATTTTTAAAATAGGAGAAATTAATATTCTTAAATAGGAGAAATTGATTTTCTTAAATAGTACACATATCTAAAAAATTAAAGTAAAAATAGATAATTAAAAAAAGTTAAATTAATTTTTAGAAAAAAATTAAATTAATAAGTTTTGAAAAAAACTAAATTAATAATTTTCAAAACAATTAATTTTCTTATGTTTAATTATTATTAATTTTTGAAAAAAATTAAATTAATAATTTTCAAAAAAATTAATTTTGTTATGTTTAATTATTATTAAATTTTGATAACAATTAAATTAATTAAAATTGTTACATTTTTTTGATGCATTCTAGTATCATCATTCTCATTTTACTATTTAAGACAAAGAAGGAAAATATATATATAATATTTTATGAAATGATTTTGGAAGAATATTATAAAAATAGAAATAAAAAAGAGTATGTGTGTATATATATATATATATTCACAAGTATTTATGTTTGGAAAAAATGTGAATTAATTAGTAAGAATTTAAAATTGGAGTGAGGTTTAAAAAATGAAGAAGATATGAAAAAAATAAAGCATATATAAGAATTAGTGAAGTAATAATTTAAAAAATGTAATAATTTGAAATAATAATTTATTATATATTATTGATGAAAACTAAACCATAGGTATCATTAATTTTTTATAGTGTTGTTTTGAAGTATATAAGTCATTTGGAGTTGGAAAAGTTATGTTAGTACATTGATGAAGTAAATAATTTATTTTTGTTAGTATTACTTCATTATTGTGCATATGAATGAAATATAATATTGATATAAAATTATGATATTATATTTATAATATAATAAAAAATGAAAATGAAATTGCATCTAAATTATAGAAATTAAAACATTAAAAATAATTAGTGATTTATTGTTAAAAGTAAATATATTAGAAATATAATGAAACAAATTAATGAGAAATTAATATTATTACTTAGGATACAAGTTACTTAACAATTTTGTAATTATAGATAAATATTTTATAAATTAATAAATTTATATTATTAGTAAGAACATATGCTATTAAAAATTTACAAGGTGATGCATGTTATTTAAAAAATAAAGGAGCATGCATATTATTAAAAAATATAATTATTAATTATGAAAGTGTTATTATATAGAAAAGTATTTTAGAAATGACATAATAATTGTGAACATAATATTGCATATAAATTGAATACATTAGATAAATAATAACAAGTATTTTAAACATAAATAGATATGAATTATTTATGAGTTAGTTTGTGAATAAAAATATGTGATATTATATATATATGTATTTATTAAAAAAAGAAGGTAGTTCATTTAAATAAATTACTTGATTTATGTATGTTAATCAATAACTTATTGAAAATACATCAACAATTGAATTATCTAATAACATGGTAAAGTAAATATATTTCAATTGTTTGTGATGATGAGTCTTTTATATTGTGTAAGTTACAAGGAGATAGTGAATAAAGATTGTACACATTTCAGAGTTCGCAGCTAAAAGGTGACTAATATAATATATAGAGTTGAAAAATTTTTATTAATGAAATTATTAATGTGTGCATGAAATTAATAATAATAATATCATTAGAAATCATATTAAATTGACAGAATTACAAAGAATGTAACATGTTTAAATTTTGAAAATATTTTTTTATGAAAAATTATAACTAAAATGATATGTTTTAAATAATTAATATATTATCATTAAGTTTTTTTGTAAAAATTTGAAATGTGAATTAAATATATTTATAATTAAAAAATGGAGATAAAATTTAGTAAGATTAACTAATAATATGATAGTATATGTGAATGATAGTTAGTGTTTGAAATAATAAATAATAATGAAGTACATTAGTATTATAATGTCAGTAATAAATTATAATAGTTAATGCATTAATGTATGAAATATAAAATTAATCATTAATTAAATATAGATGTAATTAATATGGTAAATTAAAGAGAAAACATGATACAAAAATTAATTAGAGAGATTTAATATTTGAATAATTATTTAGACTTGTATTATTATTATTGATCCACTTGCAATATATTATGTTATGTATGCTATTTGACATTCCTCATCAATTGTATTTATATAATTTGGTTTGTACCCTTATTTCCTTTCTATCCTCTTCTATTTATTGTTTAGTATGTATGATTATATTATTTGTTATGATGGTTTGTTGGAATGTATGTGTATGGTAATTGAATGAATGTAAAATGCATATGTAGAAACAATTGATTAATTAACATGGTAAAATTCCATATAAGAGTCATAACATTGGTAGTTGATAATGAAAGTATGAGTTTCATATTAGTTTTACTATGTTAATTGATCAGTTGTATTATATACATAATAAATTTGCATTTTATCTCTAAATAACCATATGATTGTGGATGAACTAGTACCTTAGTCTCGATTCGACGTTTCAGGAATATAAACCTATTTTTACCACTTACTGTTGAAGTACTGTTGATTGTCATTATTTCTTGATCGGATAGACCAAAGGTATAGTCCAAAATAGACAATCAGACTGTAGTAGGAGACATTAGCCATGAAATTACCATACCAAAATCCTAAAATTACTAGACCAAAGCCCATGTAGATAATCGTAGAAACTTCCAACAATAGGTTTTCCTTACAAAGAAGGATGAATTTACATGTCAAACTTACAAGTAAAGATTTATTGAAATTAGTATATGTATAATAATGAAAACCCTAAACCATAAACCATAAACATAAACCCTAAATGGTACAATTTTAACATGTATTTTTAAAATAAATTATGTTATAAACATAATAATTATGATTTGAGAAGCATTGATAAATTTCAAATTAATATAGATAAATAACCCATAAACCTTAAACCAAAACCCTAAATCGTAAACAATAAATATAAACCCTAAACGATACACTCTTGTATTCTTAAAATGAATTATGATAGAATAATAATAATGATGATTTGAGAAGCATTGATAAATATCAAATTAATATAGATAAACAACCTGTAAACCTTAAACCATAAATGGTAAACATAAACTTAAAATGATACGCTATTAGCATATATTTTTAAATGAATTATAATAGAAATATAATGATGATGATTTAGAGAAGTATTGATACATATCAAATTAATATAGATAAATAACCAATAAACACCAAACCTAAATCCTAAATAATACACTATTAATATGTATTTTAAAAATGAATTATGATATAAATATAATAATCATGATTTGAATAACATTGATAAATATTAAATTAAAATAGATAAACTACTCATAAACCTTAAACCGTAAATGATAAACCTAAACCCTAAATACTATATTATTAACATCTAATTTAAAATGAAATATGGCATAAATATAATGATCATGATATCAAATGTATTGGTAAATACCACATTAATATACATATGATCAGCATAAATGTTAAATTAAAACCTTAAACCTTAATGGGTAAACGTAAACCCATAATACTATATTATGTTATTTTATAAGTCATATAATATGTTGATAATATTTATTTGAATTATGCATAGTGAATTCAAAGCAGAAATAACATGTGTTCCATCTTATTTAATACATTAGGGTGGTACACATCTTGATACATAAAATCGATGCTAAGTACATTAACGAGAAATCAAGAATGGCTAGTTTGAATGATATGTTAAGCATGTTGTTATTGTTATATACAATCAAAAGGATAATTGAACAATCTACTGATATAATGATAATATCAATAATTTATAGATATCCAATGTTTAATATGATAGGCAAATTGCATTTTAGTGGTATGTAAATACAAGGTGAATGAGATATGGGTAGAATTTTTGAAATAATCATCCACTTATCGAGTCTACAATATATTGAGTTATTTTTGGAGTTTACTTGTGGACAAGATGATGAAGAAGGTGTTATTAGTAGTTATTATGAAATAGGTGATGTCGCACCCTAATTTTGGACCGTCTTGACTCGGATCGAATCTGGGATGATTCAGGACCATTTCGGGTTGGTCTTGGGCCGCTCCGGGTTGATTCGGATCATTCTGGGCCGTTCTGGGCCAATTCTGGCCCATTTTAGGGATGTCACCCGCCGTATATGTACAAACATACGCGATCGCGTATGTTTGTGACACGCCGCATATGTTAGGATACGTGATCGCGTATGTCTCTAGGGCAGATTTTTTAAAAGCTTTGGAACTCCATTCTGCGTGGAGGTTGGCACTTTTAGGGTTTCGGACTTTTGACCTACGAGATTTCTTAGCCGTTAAGAGACTAAAAACGAAATTAATTATTCTTAACCTAATTTTGATAATTCTAAGCAATTAGGGTTAAAAAAATCCACAAAATCACTTAGACTTAAGCGATTTTATTCCCTAAAACTTGGAATCGGGCTATTCTTTCTTCCCTTACACTTGGATCTAAGGAGAATCTACTAGAGGTTAGTAAATCCATCACTTTTTATGATTTTTATGTATTTTTCATGATATCCATGCATAATTCTATTGAAAATTGATTTTATTTATTGTTTTGCGTATGGTTTTCTCGTATTTTGATATTTTGTGCATGTTTTATTTT
>CANYBF010169615.1:0-13707 GCA_948192965.1 Dalechampia spathulata
TTATTCAAATTTTCTAAAATTTGTATATATCTAATTCATGTTAAAACAACCATCTTGAGCTAACTAAATTAATCATACTAAGTGTTTTCAACATCGAAAACATCAATTCATCACTATTCAGTGGTTCCATTTAAGGGTTTCATCAGAATTTTCAATTTCAACTTTAGAGCTATAAACTCTAATCTCATCATATACTTAACATCATAAGCATTATTTCATATCATTAACACACCAATAACATATATTACAATATATTTCAATTAATTTATGAATGCAAAGTGTGTGCTCGATTTAGGATATGATAAAATCGCACTTATTTTGTTAATATTTTATTAATCTTTTATCTAGACTTGTATTTATTTAAATTATATCTTAATTCCATCACATTTCTTTCTTTTATTATCCCCTTAATTTATTAAGTAATAAAAAGGAATAATATCATTCTTATAATCATATTTTACTATATCATCATATCGTTATGTATTACTAATAAGATAAATATTAAATATATATATATATTATTTTAGGTACTTATCATATTCATACTAGCATCTAGAAGTTATTGAGTTAGTGGCTATGACATGCATTTTATGTGTCAAGTGATTGCAGTTCTTACAATCAAAAGAGCTAAACATGAAATGTTAATAATTTTCTTTTATTCCTTAAAAGGCCTTATCATCACATTAAAAGTTATTTCATGACCCTCATGTGATAATCAATAGATTTTATGTATAATTATTTCCAAAGCATTCTACTCGATAAAAAAAGGCATTTATTAATGTTACATCCGCGTTTGACCCCCTAGGAGTTTTAGTAGTTTTGTATGCATGATTGGATGTATACATGTATGTATACATGATTGCTTGCGTATGTGCTGTGTATTCTGTGTTTGTATGTGCGTCTTGAGGACGTATTAGATGTGTATTTGATGTGTGCATGATGGCATGCATGTTTGCTTGGGTTAGGAGGTATTTCAGGTAGTCGGGGAGTGCGTTTGAGTGTAAGAAGAGGAGTTTTGCGAGGCGTACGGGCATACGGGGAGGCTGTACGACCGTACGAGACAGGGGAGCTAAGGAGGCTAGGGCTCTTGCTTGGTGTACGGGCGTACCAAGAGGTGGTACGGGCGTACGTCAACTCGCAGGAAATCAGGTTTGTTAGTAGAGCTCTCAGGAATTGGGGCGTACGGGCGTACCAATGGGTGGTACGGCCGTACCGCAACTCGCAGGAGTTGGGTTTGTCAGGCTTTTTAAGTTGGTACGGTCGTACGGACGGCGGTACGGGCGTACGCGACTTAAAAAGGGCTTTTTATCAGCTGAAACATAAGCCTTTTCTTATATTTCTTCTTCCCTTAAACCTCTAAAACGTCCCTAAACCCTATAAAACACCCGGAGAGGAGGTTCTAAACACTAAGAAGGGGCGAGAGCTAGAAGTTACGGTTAGAACGGCTTAGCGACAAGATCGAGGGCGAGTGATAGAAGGCTTCTCTTTTCAGGTTTGTGCTATGGGTTATGTTTTATGCCTTATGTTTATTGTATGGGGCTTGTATCCTTGTGTTTCGGATTAGTGATGCCGTGAACTGATGCTTGGGGATTGAATTCCTGATGATTATGCTTGTGCATGCTTTTGATGCATGTGATTGTGGTTGTTGGTTCCGAGAAGGAACGTATGTGTGGATAGGAGTTTCGTGAAGGAACGTACCTTGTGATTAGTAGATGTTTGCCTTGTAGGATTGTTATTTGGCATGTGAATGTATATTGAATGATTGCATAGCATAATATGGTAAGGGGATGCTATAAGGGTGGCGATGTGATGATACGTACTGTGTCGCGGTACGAGTGGTACCGGTATCTATCAATTAGAGGGTGAGATGCTCCTACTGGTGCGAGAGGTGCCAGTATTAATTGATAATACGGGGGTGAGATGCCCTCCGCATGGGCAAAGAGTATGAGACGCACCAAATTGAGGGTGAGTGCATCGTATGTTGTTGATCGGGCATTCTTATTGTGAGATGCGATATGGATGTCCGGTTGAGCAGAGATTGCCATTTGTATGGGGGCTGTGCACCTATTGTTTGGCTGTGTGCCATGCGGTGATTGGCTGTGTGCCGTATGCTTGACCGTATGTGGTATGCTTGTGTATGCATGGTGTATGTATGGTTTGGATGTATATGTTGTGTGCCGTATGTTTAGCCGTACGATATATGCTTAGGATGTGTTATGTGTTCCTAGCACCACTGAGATTATTCTCAGCATTTATCATTTGATGAACGTAGGTCCGAGTTCAGAGGGAGAGCACCGGGGCTAGAGGTACAGCAGCTGGGCGTGTCTTGGACTTCTGGAGGGACTCCTGCAGTTTTGTATATTTGTGCATAGCTCCTTTTGTATTAGGATTGGCAGTTTACCGAATGTATTGTATAAGAATCCTTGTATTTATATATCCAGGGTTTTGGTATTTATTTATGTGTCTGTTCTTTGGATTTCTTATACGAGCGTTAGAAGTTCAAAATCCCTTGTAGTATAATTATTGTTTTCCTGAGACGGGTGAGCGGTAGTTATGCTACGGGATCTTGTCGCATCCCTTGAGTGTCGGGTCGGGGGTGTGACAAGATAAATAAAATATCAAATATATAAATATCAAATTTCACTCGTATTAATTACGAGACATTTTAAAAATACTATATTTTAAGTGATATTTCAAATATGGTGAAATAAGATATTTGACTATGTGATATTTCATTTTTAATCTCAATTTGAAAAACCAAATATTTGATAAAATATTTCATTGATTCTAATTAACAAAGTCTCAAATCATTTTTAATTTGAATACTAATTCAAAATTTATAATTCTTTTTTATCATAATAAAAATATATAACGTATCAAGTAATTGATATATTCTTATGAAATTGTTTTTGGAATAGATTTGATTTGAAAAGTGTTATCGGATTCCAAATGAGTATTCTTGGAAAACAACACAATGACAATGACAATGACGTGCGCTACACCAAATGTGTTCCAGACTAATATAGGATCTTTCATTGTTTAAAGAATATCAGACTCCCCAGAGAGGCCGTCTGTTCTGATGATGTAGCTAAGACTGATAAATCGAATCTGGAGCATTCCAAAACAGTAACATTCTGAAATTTATTCGAAAGGTTCCATGTGAAATGATACCCATAAACTCAGATGCCCAAATTCCTTCGCCAAGTCGATAAAGAAATTTTACAGTTGCCAATCCTGATTCCTGTGCATTGCCGTTGGCTGATAGCTTCATGTCACGTCTTGCAGCTCATTTGATCGTTTCCGGTTAGTAATTCTGCTGCATGTCTTTGTTTGTTTACCAAATAGAAAAATCATCAGCAAAGGCGGTGTAAGAGAGAGTTTGTGTAGATTGACGAGACCTGGGTGGAGATGAGCAGGGGAAAGTGGTGGTCTGTGGGTTCGTAATAAGGGAATTGTCTTTGGCTGGCGATGTTTGCTGTTAAATTTTAACATAATTTATTTAAACTTGTTCATTAAATTATATAAATTTAACATAATTTTAATTTTAATTTTAAACCTCGTTTTTTAAATGAGTTCTTTAAATTCACAAGCTAGCTCATTTAAATGTTCGTGAATTGATTTGTTAATTAGCTTGTTTATAGATTCGTAAGCTAACTCGTTTATAAGCTTATAATCTAGTTTGATCATAAATTCATTAAAAATTCAAAAAATAAATATATTTAAAATATAATTATTTGTATAAAAATTATAACAATCATCTAATTTTATTTTAATTTATTATTTTTATGTAATTTATTTTAATTATATAATATTAATAATTTATTTATATCAAATATAAATATTAAATCTCATAAATATATAAATATATGTATATAACAATTAATAATATATTATTTATATAATTTTTCATCATATCTAAATTATATAACAACAAAATTTGATTTTTGTTATGCATATCTTGGATTATGTGTTATTATAATTCATAACTTTTATATTTTAATATTCTTATATTTTTAGAAGATATTATAATATTTTAACAGGTTTTATATTTATTTTTTAAATGTTATAATTCAATTAATTTTTAATATTTTAAAATTTATTATCTAGCTTGTTAATAAATCTAATTATCAAGCTTGTTTCAAAATTACTTTTGATCTTATTATCGAGTTTATTGTTGAGCTAACTATTTTCGAGCTTCATTCAAATATTTGAACAAATTAAGTTCAAACTTCATACATTTTATAAAAATTTAAACTCAAACCAAGCTAAAGTTGATGAACTGAATTTGAACAACTAAAAATTTAGCTCAATTCGATTCATACCTCAATAATCAATCAAAGCAAAGAATTATGAATGCTCCACGGTGTATTCATTGGCATTGAAACGAGTAGCAGAAATGGATGCAGAATGCATTTAAACCTGATGTAATGATGATTTTAGTTGATATTTATATAATTTTTGATAAAATGAAGAGAATATTTCATAAAATCTCATTTTTTTATTATGGTTTAGGGGTTTTAATAATCTTTTTTAACATACCTCATGAACAAGTATTAAGAACAATTAATTTACCAGAAAGTATGAAGTTTTAGAAAATTATATATATGGTCTTGTTTTTCTTATTATCTATTTAAATGGTTATTGAATTCAAGAAGATTATTGATTTTCTTTTTTCATATTTGTGTATTAAAAGTGTAATATCAAAGCTTTAAATTTAAACATTCATATTAAGTAATATAAATTGAAAAATAAAGAGCAGAGTTTTTATGGTTTATATGTATATATTTTTTAAGAATATTATTTCTATTATAGTATAAATAAGTGGAGCACAATTTCGAAAATGATAGATTTTATTTATATTAATAATATATGTTTTTTTAAAAGTTTTATAGAAATAATGATTTTTATGAATATTTCAAAAATAATGAATTTTTATTTTAAATAAATTTGAAATATTTTTTTTTGTATACTAAGTGAATTTGAAATAAAGTTACATCAAACTTTTAAAGTATTATTTTTGTAATTTTTAAAAAATCATTATTTTAAAAATTTGTTAAAAATTATAACATTTTCGATAAATATGAAAAAATCTTAATAAATAATTATTTACATTAAATATATTAAAATATACAATCACATAAAAAAATTGAACAATATCAATTTATATTTAACTATTCTTAGTTACAACTTTTTAATCTCTACTTTTATCATTTTTATTTTTTCAATAATAAAACATATTATTTATCAAAGTTGTGACTGGTCACACATGAAGATTAGTTAAAGAGCCATCAAGCTTTTAAAAGTAGTTGTAAGAACCATCTAACTGATCAAGCTATCAACCATAGTTGTAAGAGCCATTTAACTGGCCAAACTCTCAAAATTAGTTGTAAGAGTCAATTATTAACTAACTATCGCCAAATTACTGAAACATAAATGTAAGAGTTGACTACTTGCCAGACTACTGAAAAATAGTTATAAGAGTCGTTTATCGAGAAAGCTCTAAAAATTAGTTGTAAAAGCCAACTACCAACCAAATTCTCAACAATAGCTATAAGAGTCAACTACTAATCAAGCTCTGGAAGAATCATTTAACCGGTTAAGCTCTCAAAATTTGCTATAAGAGTTGTCTAACCAATCAAACTCTCAAGATTAGCTTTAAAGTTTTGCCTATCTAGTTAGGCTATAGACTAAACCAAACAAAAATTAAATTAAGTCTAGAAATAATTACCGTGTATAGAAAAGAATGATCCGATTAGTGATAGAAATCTAATAACAAAATAATAATTGAACTCTTATCCAAATATAGATTCTTAATACATTTCTAATCTATATAAGAATTCTTAATCCTAGAAGAATCTAGTATGATACGTGTGCATATATAATTTTACTTTTTATTATTTATCAACTCAACTTAAATTAAATATTTATTCTATTATCTCATATAATCAATGCCGGATTCAAGTCATTTTAATTTTCTCTATTTTATAGACTTATCTATCATATCTATTATAATCTTCAATAATCAATTTCAAATAAATTCTCCAAAATTTATCATATATATTTAACAAGATATATATTTCAAAATCTTAACAACAAAGTAATGATTCTGGATTTTAACTTGTAGCTTTTTCTTCGGGTAAAAGTTACCATCTTCTTCCTTTCTATTTCGCAGAGATTCACCGCTGTTTTCTAACATTTTTCTAATGATTCCGACAAAACGAAATAGACAGGAAAATGTGGTCTTTCTTTTATATTCTATTCTATATGTGGTCAAAGTTTCTTGTCATGTAATCACATCTCTCTTCCGATACAAATATATATTTATATAAGTAAAAAACAATGTCAATAATGTAAAATATTTTTTAATATAAAATAAAAGGTTGGATTTTGAATGTACAAAGAAGGGTCATTTGACTAGTTATTTTATCCAAAAATTCAACTAATAAAAAAATATTGGTATGCATCCCATCCACGTTTCTACCATATAAATTAGATTAATAAAATCAAACGATTGCTAGATATGCATCGATACATCAGAACGTAAAACAGATGTGCACAAGTGTCGTAATTGTATGCATATCGTCTCATGCAAGTCATATTAAACAAGGTACCCAACATCATGGAATGATGTCATCTCCACCGCCTTGCTTTACAAGCGCAGACCATTTCTTCCATAGACCATCAATTACACGTCAACTTCTACAGCATACATTAATTATTAATATATCAATAAAAATCAATATATATTTAATATTTAATATAAACATACCACTATATCATTAATAATCCATGATATCTATCTTCACAAATGTAAAACGTGATCATTGCTTTACAGAAAATGTACCCTTACATTGTCATTGCCATGTTTCTTCTTCCTCATTTCCTCACCGACCTCCTTTTTATGATATTAATATCCAATCTGACGCTTCTTAATTCAATGCACGCCAAACACATTCCTTGCCAGATTCTTTCACCATTGCCCTTCCTTAATTTCTATACAGAAGATGGAATACATTGTGGATGATAATAAACCAGATGCAAGCCTTGTTTCTGTAATTGGTTTCTTGTTGTGTCCGATTGTTTTCTTCGTCATCCTTGGAGATTTGTACTCGAGTTTTTGCCAAGTTCGGAAATCCTTGTTGAACGTTAGTTTATATGTATGGGGAGTATGCGCAGACTCCAAATGCTCAAGTCTCGAAGTTGTAACAACTGGCAATGATAGAAATACAAGTCGGAAACTGCCAGAAAACATAGAAATGATGACGCAGAAACTCGAACAAGTCTCGGCTTCTGATCGCAGTAAGAGTTTAGAGAACAGGGTGCTAACAATAGGAGAGGTGAAAACGGTGTTGAGTAAGCTAGGAACTCCTTATGATCCAGATGTTGACAAGCTACGAGATGAAGTGGGATCGAAGGAGATTACAGCTCTTTTTGAAGAGCAGGAGCCAAGTCTCGAGGAAGTCAAAGAAGCTTTCTCGGTGTTTGATGAAAATAATGATGGGGTCATTGATGTAAATGAGCTGAGAAAAGTTGTTGCCACGTTGTGTTTTGCAGAAGCTTCAGAAGCAAATTGCAGAAAGATGATTAAAGCCTTCGATGTTAATAGAGATGGAGTCATTGATTTCCAAGAGTTCTTGAGGCTCGTAGCAAACAGTTTTGGCTGAATAAGATATATATATATACACATGCACACATAGCCAAGCTTGTAATTCAAAGGGCAGATGTATATAACAAATATATTAGATTCATGTATACTTGATTTATATTTTTATATATAAATTAAATCAATTAATATAAAAGATAATATGAAAAATTGAACTAATCAATAAAAAATTATTAGTATTAATTATTCTTGTCAAATGATTTTATATAATGATTTGATGATTAGGATAAAATATCTAAATAAATAATTAAAAAAATATAAGAAATTATGGAGCATATTGTCATCCCTCAAGAAAAAGAAAATAAAAATTTTCAACATCATACCTTGTTGGGCAGCATGCTGGAAAAATCGACAGCGTAAATTGGCTTAGTCTGTGTCAGGATCGACAACCGTAGTGTGCAGTCTCGTAGCTTTAGCCCAGTTTCTACGAGAATCCTCGTAACCCAGTCTGCGAGCCAGCCTAACTTCTTGTGAGAAATCTCGCAGCCCAACCTATCACCAGCGTAAATTGGCTCAAGTTGTGTGTGTCAACTACAGCAGCCCAGCTTAGTTGCTGCGGGCCAACATGACAGCCCAAAAGGAGGAATTTTTAGCAAACTCCTAGAAGCTTCTGGAGCAACTTACCTTACCAAGGAAGGATCCATACACTAAATCTCCACCACATATTGAGGAGGTGGATGAGGTTGAATCTCCATCACATGTTAAGGCGGTGGAAAGCCTATAAATACCCATGCACTAGAAAACTCATTGGAGCATACTAGAGCACCTTGAGAGCACTCTTAAGACCCTTAAGCTCTTAACCCTTGCATTCTATCATTGTGTATCTATTTTTGTGTGAATAATACATACCTCTTTGGCTCCATACTATACTCTCTTGCTACCTACTTACTTATTTGGTTGCTTAGGCATTTGGGGTTGGCTGACTTAGTTCGTTTAAAGGAGACAATATGAGCTAAGGCCACACGTAAGTTAGGTGAAACCTATAACTACATGATAGTTGGTATCAGAGCTTGATAACGATCAGAGGAGTCATAATCATGGCAAGCAAGGATGCCGAAACTAGTAACCTTGCAGAGGTACAAGAGGAATGCGGGCGTAGGGAATCTTGAAACTAGCCAAAGAAATCCAATAGGAAGTCTAAGAAGACTGCTAGGGAGGAGCATGTATCACTAAACATGGTCGAAGCCTTCAACGTAAGGCTGGCCAAATTAGAGTTAGTTACGAGGTACGTCCTTGATACACTCGATCAAAGGGAGGCCGAGCAAGAGGAGAAGGATGAGGGCCTTCAAACGTTGGAAGGTTGATTGCAAGGGTACTCAATGCTTTCATTGACACTATGAATAAGTCCATGGAAGAGTTTTGCACCAAGAATAGCACTGAGGTTCAATCTTTAAGAAGGGAGTTAGCCGAGGTTAAGGCTGATATCGCCTTGTACAAAGTTGTTGTGGCAACAGGTGCCATGATAAGCACTAACTCGAGGATCAAAGTCCTAGAACTGCCAATATATGTTGATAAGTGTGATGCTAAAGAACTTGATAACTTTATATGGCATATTAAGAGATATTTAGAGGCCACCAACCTCACCGATGATGGTGCTAAATTGACACCGTTACCCTTTACCTTGAACGCGATACGCTCTCTGGTGGAGACATCGTTATGTCAAAAAGGAATGAGGGTTAGTCCAAATAAGCACCTTAGAGGCATTCAAGGTTGAATTAAAGAAATAATTCTATCCTGAGAATATCGAAGAAGTAGTTATGAAGAAGCTACAAGTCTTACAGCATACAGGATCATTAAAAGAGTACATACGAGAGTACCCTTCTTTAATTCTAGAGATCCCTGAAATGGCTAATAAGACTCGTATGCTCTACTTCATGGATGGATTACAACGATGGGCTGAACAAGAACTTAAAAGATGAGGTGTTCAAGACCTCGTAAGTGTTATAACAGTTACAGAATCTCTTGTTGAGATCTTCAATGCTACAGTAAGAAGGGATAAACCTAGAATAGGTAGTTTTGGAAAAAGTGGGGGAGATAAACCTCATAAAATCAACAAGTCCTTTAAAGGGAAGAAGAAACAAGGCAAGACTCTGAAAGAGTAACCCAAACGAAGGGATTGCTTCTTATATGATGGTCTACACTTCGGATGGGATTATCCCAATCGTAGCAAGCTCAATGCTATGATTTCAATATATGAGAGGACTGATACGCAAGGATAAGGCGTGCATTTGAGCTCGATGCGCATTATGAATGCAGTGCAGGCTAAAGCAAATAGGCAATCCAAGGGGGATCATACTAAGGTCAATACAATGCAACCCGGTAAGGCTATAATCTACATTGATGTTAAGGTGAATAATGAAAACATCAAGGCATTATTGGATACAAGTGCCAATCAAAATCTATTGGCCAACGAAGTGGCTACCAAGCTAGGGTTAATGGTGGCCAAGTAAACTGGTTAGATTAAAACTATTGGCCAACCAGCAAAGCCCTTAGGGGGCATTGGTCAAAAAGTTCTTGTGATACTAGGAACATGGACAAGCACCTTGAACTTAAATATTGTGCCATTATCTAACTATAAAATGGTGTTGGGTTTTCATTTCATCGAGAGGGTTCTACCCTTCTCATTGATGAAGGATGGGTGCATAACATTTGAGAGTGATAAGAAAGAACACAAGGTCACTGTGGAACGAGTGTCAATTGGTGGAAGCATAATCTCTACCATGCAAGTAGCCAAAGGAGTTAAGAGAGGAGAAGACACCTACATAGTTACTTGTAAGGAAGGAGGTAACGTTCCTAAATCTCTTGACATCCTTTCTCAAATCACTAGTCTATTGGAGAAATTTAAAGATGTTATACCATCTAAGCTACTGAAGAGACTTCCTCCATGAAGAAAAGTTGATCATGCAATAGAATTGGAGCCTGGGGTAAAACCACTTATTATAGTTTCGTATCGTATGGCTCCTTAAAAGCTAGAGGAACTACAAAAACAACTGAAGGATTTACTTGATGTTGGATTCATACGACCATCGAAAGCACCTTATAGAGCTTCAATATTGTTTCAAAGGAAGCATGATGGAAGCCTCAAGATGTGCATAAATTATCGAGCATTAAACAAGGTGATGATTAAAAACAAGTATTCAATTCCCTTAGTGGATGACTTGTTCAATCGAATGGGAAAGGCTAGATGGTTCACCAAATTGGACTTAAGATCCAGGTACTAGCAAATATGCATAGTTGTAGGGGATGAATCTAAGATAACATGTGTGACCAGGTATGAATCTTTTGAATTCTTGGTCATGCCGTTTGGACTTACAAATGCAGCAGCGACATTCTACACCTTGATGAATAAGTTTTTCCACCCATTCCTTGATAAGTTCATTGTGGTATACTTAGATGATATAGTTATTTATAGTGAGACCCCAGAGGATCATATGGCTCACTTATGATAAGTGTTCCAAGTATTGCAATAAAATGAAATATACGTGAAGATTAAGAAGTGTTCATTCACACAACAAGAGGTGATGTTTTTGGGGCATAAAAACACCGACAGAAAGATAAGCATGGATGAAGCTAAGGTACATGCCATTTATGAATGGGAACCTCCTAGTAATGTTTCGGGCCTATAATCTTTTCTTGGTTTGGTGAATTATTACCAAAGGTTCATCCAAGGATATTCAAAAAGGGCTACACCTTTGATGAACCTTCTTAAGAAAAATATCCCTTGGATATGGGATGAAGCTTGCCAACGAGTGTTTAAGGATCTAACGTAAGCTATTATAGAGGAACCAGTTTTGGCATTACCTAACTATGCCAAACCCTTCAAAGTCCATATCGACGCTTCAAAATTTGTTATTGGGGCTATATTAATATAAAATAATCACCCTATCACCTATGAAAGTTGCAAGCTGAATGATATAGAGCAATGATACTTGATTCATGATAAAGTGATGACAGTTATCATCCACTATTTGAGGACATGGAGGCACTACTTACTTGGGAGCAGGTTTGTCATCAAAACTAACAATGTTGCTACTAGTTATTTTCAAAATCAAAAGAAGTTGACTCCTAAGTAAGCATGATGGCAAGATTTTCTTGTTGAATTTGATTATGTGATGGAGTATAAGCCTAGTAAGGCCAACATTGTGGCTAAAGCACTAAGCCAAAGAATGGAGTTTGGCTCCACTTGTGTTGTGGGGAGTAATATGTTGGAGAAAATCAAGAAAGATATGGTACAAGATGCTTTTTCCAAGAATCTAATTGCACTAGCAAAAAAGGGGAAGATAAGATGATTTTAGGAGCAAGATGGTTGTATATACACCATTGGTAATTGTCTATTCATGCCATAATAGGGAAAACTACATAGAGAGATAATGAAGGAATTCTATAACTCAAAATAGGCGGGATATCTTGGTATGCAAAGGACGATGGTGCTTATCAAAAGAGCTTACTATTAGCCAAGGATGGAAGAAGATATTGAAGGGTATGTAAGAATATGTCTGGTTTTCCAACATGATAAGATAGAATAAAAGCAACCTGCTAGCTTACTAGAACCCCTACCTACACCTGAGAGACCATGGGAAAGTGTTACCATGGACTTTATCTTTGCACTATTGACAACCGAGGGATGTGGTTCCATTATGGTGGTAGTCGATCGACTACTAGGTATGGAACTTTCATTCCAGCCTCACAAGATTGCATGGTGGAGGAAGCTACATAATTGTTACACCCGCGTCTAGGACCTTAGTAGTTTGTGTGTATATGTATGATTGCTAGGGTGTATGTACAGGTGTATGTATATAACTGGTGTGATGTTGTTGAAATGCGAATGCATGTTTATGAGGTATGCTATGGGAATGAATATGCCTTGATGGTTTCAGGAATGTATTCTGTGAATTGTGCTATGTGTATTCATGTGCTTGACTGTGTGTCGTCGCCTTATTGAGGAGCGTATCTTCTCGGTTGGATGAGGGACGGCGTATATAAGTGATTTAGGATGTGTTGGAAGTGTGTTTAGGGCTAGCGGGGAGGTTTGAGACAGTTACGGATGGGTTAGGCTTGCCGAAAGGCATGTTATGGGATTTGAGGTAGTGGTACGGGCGTACGGATTGGTCGTACGAGACAGGGGATTTCAGGAATTTTAGGGCCTAGAGGGCGTACGGCCAAACATGAGCTCGTAGGAATTTTAAATTTTCAGTCAGATTGAGCACGTACGGGCGTACTAAATGGGGGTACGGGCGTACCGTTGCTTGCAGGAATTTGGGTTTATCAGAAGGTTTAGGTCGGTACGGGCGTACCAATATCCGTACGGCCGTACGCGACATTTATTTGACTTTTAAGGGCTAAAACCAAACGGTTTTCTTAAGTTTCTTTCCTTCTTCCTTAAGCTAAAATACCCTAAAACCCTACCAAAACTCCTCCTTAGTGATTCGAAGCAATCCTAACATTTGAGAACGCACAATAGAAGTTGAACACGAGTAAAGATAAGATCACCGGCTTAAACTAGAAGTAGCTTGATTTCCAAGTTTGTGCTAGAGATTTATCGTTTGTGCTAAGTTAATGTTTGTTGGTTCATTAATGATCCTTTTTGATATCCTTGGATTGAAATAAGATCCTAAAGTGGATAATTCTTTCTACTATGTTCTTAATGATGCTTCGATGACTTGTTGGATGGCTATATATGTTAGAATGATGCTTATATCATGGATACATGCATTGAGAGAAGGGAATAGATGAATAAAAGAGAATAGGAAGGAGAGTGATGAGTGCAGAGCTAAGCTCTGGGCATACTGGGTCAATCATGTTAATGGATTCCGTTAAGGAATCATATAGATTAATGCCCTCCCAATGGGAGATGAGTCTCGAGACATACAGTAAGAAAAAGGGTGCGTAGCACCATACAGTTAAATGCCCTCCTTCGGGAGATGAGTACCGGTACATACAGGGACCCAGTATGTGCGAAAGGATTGTGCACAATAATAAGAAAAGAAGAGGGTTAGAAGAGTGAATATGAGGAAGAGTGCAAGACAGGTTTGCATTGCATTGCA